>WBNO01017271.1:291896-338723 GCA_013400575.1 Peucedramus taeniatus
AGGACACCGCTCCGAAAGGACTGGAGTACCAGGGGACCCTGCTTGTTTTTCTCTCTCTCCACTGGATTTCTCTCCAGAGGAAGACTGAACACATTTTTCTTCACCATTAAACTTTCCTACAGGACTATTTCATTTCATAGAACTGCATTTACTGCTCAAGGAGGATTTCATCTGGGCTGCTTTCACCACCCTGATACCCAGGGTGTCAGGTCACATCCCTGACTCTGTCAGGGCATTTTCTGAGGTTTTGTTGTTTCTTTGTTTTTTGCTTGTCTCTTATTGCTATTACATTTGTATTTGTCTTTGCTTTGTCTAATATTCCTAATAAAGAACTATTATTCCCACTCCCAAATCTTTGCCTGAGAGCCTCCAATTGCAAAATTATAATAATCTGAAGGAAGGGGTTTACATTCTCTATTCAAAGGGAGATTCCAGCTTTTGCTGGCAAGTACCTGTCTTTCAAACCAAGACAAGCAGCATTGGAACATGTAATTAATAGAAAATGTTAAAGCCCTGCATTAAAATCCATGTGATGTGGGTGCTGTGTGCTGCAGGAATGCTGCAGCCACACCCTGAGCTCTGGGTTGAGAGGTGGGAAAAACCTCAGGGTTTGTTCCTGAGGCCACAATGAGTCTGAGATTGGGGTTCAGTCACTGAGGGCTTGGCTTTGGCAATGTTCCTCTAACTCCACAATCTGCCAGGGAATTGCCCCTTTTTGAAGTGCTGGGTGTATCATGAGCTGTTCAGACACTTTGTCTCCTCCCATATGCCACCAAAGAGCTTCTGTTCTTGAATTTAATGACAAAAAGACAAATTGGACCACCCAGGCATTGGATCTCAAATAACTAATGGCACCATTCCTGTGAAAAGTGATTCCTCTGATTATTGAGAATTATAAATGTCAGAACAGCCACAATTGGCCAGGCCTTCAGCATTTTTGAAATTGCCATAATAACCAGTAATTATCCAGAATGAAAAGTTTATGAATAAAAATTCATCCTCACTCTATAGTAACTTAATTGACTTCATAGTATCAGGCAAGAATTACAGCTCATATTTCCCCATTCATATTAAATACAAACCCTCAATCCCTTTATTAATTCTCTAATATCAATTATGAATGAAAGTGAATATTTTATAAAACAGCAAAAAAAAAAAAAGTCTCATTAATCACACTAATGAAAAATTGAATGAATTTAGGTTTCTGTTTGTGATAGGACTTTTCAAACCTCCTGCTCTCCAAGCCCTCAGCCTCTCCATAGCCTCACATGGAAATGTGACAGATTAGGTTTGAAATGTTCCTTTTTTTCAGGCCAGCATCTCTTACATAAAACCTGATGTGTTCTTTCACGTGATCTCTTAAAAAAATCACTTTATACCAAACATTAACCATCATTAGATCAGATTCTTGTGGGGTTACACAGAACAAAGATGTTGGTGGTATTTCAGTGCATGGGTATCTCCCCGAAGGAGATAAAACAGGGAGTTTTAGTGGTTTAGGCTGAGCTGGAGTCCTACCTTTTCTTGGTGGGAGTGCCTTCAGTCACCTTTTTCTCTTGCTGGTTTGCAGGGGGATTTCCAGGTGGGTTTGTTTTCTTGCCCATTAGTGGAACAATTTCGTTGTTATCTTTAATCATGTTTCTGCAGTAGAGAGACATCAGTTACTTGACTCCTGTTCCTTTGAAGGAAGTGTGGTGACCAAATTACCTGTTTGCAGTCTCTTCACGTGTAAACACACAAATATTGATTCTTTTTCCCCCCAAGTTTCTCATTTTTCAGCTGTTAAGCACACACCCCCACCATTTCATGTGTCAAATCTGGAGGGTTCCACACATGACTCATTACATTTCAGTCTCTGACAAGTGCCATTAAAAGTGGTACCAGGAGAACCATAAATTCAAGCCTGTGCCTAAATTAAACTGAAGGGAGCCTGTCAGTGCCAGTGACAGTGTGTATTATTTAGAGAAAAAGAAAGATGACTTTTATAAGTAGCCCTAAAGTTGGGCATCTTTTCAGTTAATCTGAGCAGTCTGATCTTGACCAAAATAGTTTCAGAAAAGTGGTAAATTCCGGGAAGATCTGTGCAACAGCAAATGGATAAAGGAAGGTTCCAGATGTGAAAAGAACAAAGAAAAATCCCTGAAAGTTTTCACTGCACTGGAGCAGCAGAAGCAGCAGACTGAAAATGATGCCCAAGGTGATCTTAGCTAAATTATCACATGGATAACATCCAGGATTTGTGTCCTGGTGATTTCCCAACATTTCCTAAGGAAAAAGGAAAAAAACCCATGGTTCTGCTGGAGGGAAATGACCACCAGCACATGACACAAAGAGATCTTGATGCAGTTACCTGCCTAGAAACACCCACAGCATGAGTTCTGTAAGGAATAATGAACTATCTCCCTGTTTCTCAATCTAGCACTCAAGGGCATCATTTTAAATGGCCCAGGATAATTTGAAAGCAAGAAGGTGAATTCAGGATACATTAAAATTCACTGAAGGTACACCCAAGAAGATTTATGAGGTCAGGGATCCATTCCCAAGGAAATCAGGGGAGTGGCCTCCATACCCAAGGACAAATGGTAAAAATAATTTGCCTGCAAAGTTTGAACAAAATCATCCACACATTTTCCCCCCTCCTACTCCACTTTCCTTGATGTGACAAATGTACACACACAAATTTTCTGCTCCTGTCACAGTGCTGTCAGTGTGCCTTAGCACCAGGATCCCTTCATTCTGGGAGTATCAAGATACAGAAAGCAGATTGTTCAGAGTGTTTGAAAAGACATGACACCTGGTGTGAGAGAGGAGCCAAGAATATCAAATACACTGGTATTGGAGTGAAAGTCTATTAATGCATAAACAGCAAATGTTTAATTATGGCAATTTTCAATCCCAAGTACAGAGAGCTGAGAATTTACAGGGTCCAAACACTCCTAAGTGCAGCTGTAATCTCTTGGCACTCTATGGAATAGGAATTTGAAACATTGGAAAGGACTCCTTACCTTGCAAAGGCTGGCTGAAGAAACAGGCATGAAAAGAAATTTTTATTGTGTTTTTTACCATTGGCAGGTGTGTTCACAGTAGGAAACATTCCTAGTTTGGATGAATTCCCCAAGAATTCATATCACAGCTTTCATAGAAATAATTTATAAAGGGAAAAATATTTTTCCTTGCATACAAAGTACACCACAGCCTCTGATAAATGCAGAGATAGCTGAATTTGGAGATGATACAGTGGAGGTGGGAAGAGGGGGTTTGTCTGTGCTACTGGAAATGCCACTCACATAGTCCCCAGGACATGTTGTGTCACTGAACACACTGATAAACATTTAGTCTAAACACAGCTAAAACAAATGACTCTAGTCCTGCTCAGTTCATAAATAATTCTGCTATTTACTGCTTACCAAGTACTTAAAGAACACAAAGCAGAGTGTGGGGAAAGACTTCTCCCATCCCGAGGAAGAGGCAAATGGAATACTTGACATAAATGAAATCAAAGGGGATCATGGTGGGGATGGACATTAAAAAGCTTCACAAAATACAGGACTTTAAAGGAGGAGAATACTTGGGAACAGATTTAAAAAGTCCAAAAGTCAACAAAAGGAGTTGCCAAGTTGAGAAGGGCTCAGCTGGGTGGGGTGTGACATCAGAGGGGTGAGAGAGCAGAATGAAGAGCTGGAGGAATAAAGATCAAGTTAAATTCCTAAATTCCTCTTGTTTGTGAGTGATGCTGGAGCTGCTCAGAGATGGCAACACCTCCCTGCAAGGGCAGCAGCTCCAAGCCCTGTTTGCAGTCAGTTTTCAGCACAGAGATTTTAGCAGTGACTCGAGAACAGGCTGCACCTCTGAGGAGGGGTGGGAAATAACCAAACATAGCCCTGGAGTTGTGTTGGATGATGAAGGACTGCTGAACCACCAGTGATGGAAGGAAGCAATTTGGGAAGGAAAAAGAGGACAAATTTCCTTAAGTACAAGGGGATTGCACTTTCAAAAGCACAGAGATGTGACTGTATCCCAGCCAGAAAGTCTATTTAAAATGAGATTTTAATCAGCCTGCCCAAGTAAATAACTGCAGGCAGCATAGCAGAAGTACCTTGTTACAGTGCTGAGGCAGCGTCTGCCTCATTTTTAATCACAATTAATTGTGTGCTGAGATGAAAACTAAGCTGGGCTCTCAGCAGCAGCTTCCAGTGCACTATCATCTTCTGTAATCTCTGACAGAAAGAGAAAAATAGCACAGCGGCCTGAAAAGTGTCAGATCTAAGAGTGTAGTTTATGTAACCTGATACAGCGTGTTGTCTTTGGTTGTAACTATTTTCTACTCCCATTATCTCCTTAATTGTCACTTCCAGGCCACCAGAGAAGTGGCTTATTTGAAGTGGCCAGCAAGACAAAAATCCTGCATTGATTTACAGTATCAAGAATTACTTTGAAAGGGATCTGAGGAGTTGGTATCTGACCTCCAGTGTGCTGGGAGTAAGAAAAGGGAATTTATCTGTGATGGTGAATGGCATTCTGCCATTGCTACACATTATCACAGACTCACCTTCTGCTCATCTGAGAACAAGAAAAATCACACATATCTGTATCTTTACATCTCAGTAACAGTTTCTACGATGTGGCTAAAGAAAGAATCCTACAAATCAGAAGAAACACTCAGTTGTGTCGTGGCACAAAGGTCTCCCCTTCCCTGGGGGCAGAGGGGAAGCGACTTCCAAGAGCTGTTTCACTCCCAGGCTCCTCGGAACAGACCATGGCACTTCCCAGCACCTACGACCTGTTTCTTACTGGCCCATAAAAAATAAATCCCCTCCCCAAGGGGAAAGCTGATAAAACTTCATTCTGACTTTTCTGCATTATTTATAAGTCCCATCTGCAGAAAGTTACACTTGGTAGGAAGAGCTTCATCTTCCTGTAAGGTTTTTAAACTTTTCAGGGTCATTCATAGACTTCAGGTGCCACCAAATATGCTCTTCTTGGTGAGAAATTTTCACTTTCATATGAAGGTTCTTCCTAACAGAAATTTTATTAAAACTCTGAAAAGCAACATTTTTTTCCCTGAGAAAAAATGATTTGAGATTATTTACCTGCCTATTTCTGAATTAAATAAAAAGAAGGGGTTTTTTTTCTGAAATAATTTATATTTAACTTATATTTGAATTTCAGTGGTCACTACAGTAGCTGAAACTTTTCGTGGAAGATAATGAATGTATTAAAGTTATGATATTATATTTTGGATCCCCTTGGCACAGGAATTAGGAAGTGCAACAGTGTTCCAGGCTGACAAACACAAATTAAATCAGGCCTGTCCTTCTTCACTCCTGAACACCCAAGGAAATAGCACAGCCATTTACAGACTAGAAAAACAGAAACAAGCACAACAGAAACACATTCTCAGTGTGAAGGATGGGTTCCATCTCTGTCTCTGGAAGATTTCCCTCTCTCCAAAGCATCATCCCCAAACACCCCCAGAGCACTCACCCTGCTCACAGCACCTCCATGTCGGCGTGGATGGGTCCAGGCAGTGAAAACCAAACCAAGGCCCCACTGACAACATCCAAAACTCATCTGCCAAAGGAGCAAAACCACACTGAGGCTCCAGACTATCCCAAAAACACAAAAGCACCCTGCTCCAGGCATCCAGTGTGCTCAGCTGGGGAGCAGAGCCAGGGCAGTGCCGAGGAACCGCGGCCGCGCCGAGTTTGCTCCATGTGAAATTAGGGAGCAGGGAGAAACTGGCCAGGCAACAACTCCTGACTTCAGAGCTGCTAAAGTGGGATGACACACAGGCAATAATTACACACTGGAGTGTTACTAAAGCTGGGTTGCTCACAGGTGACTTCATGGCAGCAGTGGAGTATCTCAGGTGATCGCTGCCCCGCAGTTTGCGAAGGAAAACGTTTGTGCAGCTGCATTTGGGGTGTAAATGACACCTTTATGTCATGCTCAGTTTATTGCATGGCATGGACCTACTCAGAAGGCAGAAAGCAAAAACAAGGAAATTATCCTAAGTGCTCCAGCAAGCAAAAAATGTTTGCTGTTACTTTGAAATTTTACAAACTACATTAGAAACTCTTATAATTGCGCAGTGCTGTCAGGGAAAACGTGGTGGGTGTGTTTAAATTTTCCCTATCTGTAAAGGTTTTAATGAATCTTGAATATTAATATGTCTCCACAGGGGCTGTGGGAACACAACCAGTTGGGTTTCACATCCCTGTGACAGCTTTTCTACTTTGGAGCTGTTGAGCAATGGTGAATGCAGAATTCTGGTCTGGGACATACCAAAAGAGTGACCATGAGTTCCTCTGCTCTTTTTATAGAATCTTTGCATTATCACCAGAAATAGGGTGTGAAAAACTCCTATGTCTTTGTAGTTAGACCTGCAAGGTGTATTTACAGCTGCTGGTCTTGAGTTAATTATTAGATAGGAGTTTAAGAATAACTACATAGGCAGCAAAACAGGAATCTTTTTTCAGCTGTAGACAAGGGCAAAAAAAAAAGTCAAGTTTGGGTGGTATTTTTTGGTAGTAGACCAAAATTTGGAAGTAAAACCAAAATATCTTAGGCTACTACAACATAGACATTTTAATCCAAAGACTATGGTGTTAAAATACACCTACAAACTGAAGGTAAGCTCCTCCTGTTCATAAATTATCTTTAAAAACAGGTCTGCTGGGTGTTACACTTGCCTCAGCCCTGGTGTGAAGTGCCAGGAGCACTGCACAGCTCCTGTAAATGAATCAGCTCCCAGGAGCTGTGTGGGGAGAGGGGCTGTGCCCAGGCTGGTTGGGTTTGGCACTGGGCATCCCTTTGCTTGGAGGTGCTGAGCACACATCCAGCTCTGCCTGACACCAATTCCTGCTCTGCTCCAAACCCTGTGCCAGGAAATGTTGTTCACATCTTGCCAAATGCCTGAGCTAAGCTGTGACAACCCAGAGGCAGCTGCTTTGATGGTCTTTTAGTGTAAAAACCTGGAATAAGGACTGGATCCTGCCATTCCTTCCTGCCTGGGACAGCACCAGCTTGGTTCTCAACACAAACTGCAAGGAAGTGTTTAAGTGAAGTCACTCTGAGCATGGAAAGAGGCAAAGCCACATGAAATCTGGGTGAAGGTGCATTTGAGGACTCCTGCTTTGCCTCTGATCGACCACAGCAACAGAAATCCTTTTGCTAAGGGGGGAAAATGAGTTTGGCAGCAAGCAGGACTTTGAACTTGGAAAGCAGCTATATCTGAAAGCCCCCAGATCTGTGGGGTTCAGCAGAACACAGGACCCAGCAGCAAGGTCTATTTATAACATTGTGGCAGTTCTCCAGAGAGGAAAAACTGGGACAAGCTGCAGCAAGAGAGGCAGAGCCCTGCTGCCAAACCTGCCCAGGAAAGGTGCAGGGATTGCAGGGACTGCAGGGATTGCAGGAGCTGTGAGCAACTCACAGCAGCTCCACTCCATCCTGCCTGCTCTGTCAGCTGCTCCTTGCACTGCCAGGGCAGCCTTGACCCCCTGAACCCCAGTGTGGTCTTTCCTGTCAGATTTGGGGAGCAGGAGCCAGGTTCTGGCTGATCTCCCTGAAAACAGAATTTTGGGGTGCTGTGAGCTGAGCTGGGCTGCTTGTGAGGACAGATTGAGAGGCAGAGTTACAGCCAGGCACATCTGTGCAAACATTTTCTTCCAGTTTTAATCATTAACCTGCTCAGCCTTTTTGTTCCCTGCTCCACCCTGATGTTTCTGACAGGGGCAGCATTTTTCAGGAGCCATGGAGGGTTTTGCAAGAGGCTCTGTCATGACCATTTTATAGAGATTTACAGCACTCACCAGCTGCTCCAGCTACTGAAGAGATGCCATAACATGCATCTCCTATTAAAAAATTACTTGAAAATTTCAGCTTTGGACAGTCTGTGCAGCACAAATAAGCAGCAGAAGCCCTACGTGGCATTATTTTGTTTTCCTAGCAAGTGTTAGACTCAGTAGAAACCAAAATGAACAAGATGAAGGAAAGCCCAGATGGGAGGGAATGAGCATTTGGAGATCTTCCATCTGACATCAGCGAGTCAGAAGAGCTTTTGCTCTTCTGCTGATACAGGACACCATCCCAGGCAAGCTCACATTAGAAATTACTCAGATTTTATATTTAATTCTGTGATTTTCAGTACCCCAACAGAGTCACTTAGGGGAAAAGCCACTCTCTAAATGCATTTTTGACCTTGGGTAACATCAAGAACAACTGTAAATTACTTATTGTCATTATTCCATTCCCCAAGCTCCTAAAAAATAATCCAAAATATGAGAACTAAAACACTGAGCATACCAGTAGCAGCCCACTTCCCCTGAGCATAGTGTTTAATTGATTCACAGGAGTCTCCCATGATTTTTCACTGTGCTCTCCTCACCCCTCCCCTCAGAGCTGAACTTGTCCTGGGATCACCTCTGTGTGCTGCTACACAAAGAGCTTTTCACACCTCTCCAGACAACTGAGTAGCACTTGCAAATATTTATACATCATGCTCATAAATTGCAAGATAAGAGGCTGCTTTATGCAGCTGAGAACAGGAAAATGAATTAGCCTGCAAGTGTGTGACTGTCACCTACCAGGAGACAGCCCTGTGGGAAGTCATTCCAGGAAAATTCTGGGATATCACTTACCAGTTGGTGCAGTCTGGGCTGATGCAGGGACAAGTCAGCCTCTTTAGCAATGCTGTGATACATTTTTGCATGGGAGATCTGATTCCCAAAGATCCCTGCCAGAAAAGAACAGTCCCATGCACGAGGGGTGGAGAAGGGCTGCTGGAGCCTCCATCACAAATATATTCCCTGCAACTGTGGCACTGTGCAGTTTATTCTTGCTGCTTGGGCAAAAAAAATTGTTATCCTAATTCTTTCCTGTTCTTCCAAACTACACATCCTGGACCCAACTCCAGCAGCTGCCCTGAGAGTCTTGTTCAGCACAGTGAGGAGCTCCTCCCATGGCTCTCCTCAGTCTGTCCCTGCTGTTTTCTTCCGTTCTACAGCAGGGAAAATGAACATTTTTATTCTGCATTAGAGCAGTGCCCTGCTGCATCATAGCCAGGGCTCACGTTAAGAGAGCAGAAGGGCAAAGAAAAGCCTGATCCTATATCTCAGCTTCTACCCACTCCCTCCAGCCAAAAAAACCCAAAGTTGCCTCCCTTCCCCCCTTATTATACTCTCTCCCCACCTGACAGAGTGCTCACTTCCACCTACAGCTCCCTAATTCCCACATCTGTGGCCAATTCCCTGTGCAGGCATGGGCTCAGTAATGATTAAGTTGGAATAAGAGCAGTAAAAACCCACTTTATGTAAGTGGCATCAATATTTGACTTCAGGCCACAGTTATCCCTTCTGGCAAAGTGTCAGGGATAAGCATAAGGTCATGATAAGCAATGGGAAGAATGGATTTGTTACTTTCCCCAGTGTGTTTTCCTGCATTTGTGCTGTTCTCAGTGTCCCCTGCCACTCCTGAGGCAAAGCCTAACAGCCCAAACCTACAGAGTCCTTTGGCAGCCCTCACTGGACAGATGTGCAGGTCCAGATGTGCAGGGTGGTGGCTGCTCCTCTTGTCCCTGTCCTGTCAGCCTGTCCTGCTGCTGGTGCTGTGGGTCACAGGCTGGGCACACAGGGGAGAGGCTCACAAAGCCATAAAACCTTTGGAGGAAAAAATAAAACCAGCTTTAAGAGCAGGAGAGAGGCAATTTCCCTGCGATTGGCTCTTGGCTGAGGGAGCCAAGCCTCCAGTGTGACACAGCTCAGAGAGCTCTCCCAAAGCACAGACCTCTCTTGGCTGCTGAGTTTCACTCTCCCAACTAGGTCAGGGTTGT
Source organism: Peucedramus taeniatus (assembly GCA_013400575.1). Lineage (NCBI taxonomy): Eukaryota > Metazoa > Chordata > Aves > Passeriformes > Fringillidae > Peucedramus > Peucedramus taeniatus. The sequence goes on from WBNO01017271.1 coordinate 301,729, forward strand.
TCTGCAGCTGTTTCAGGCTGACTTTGGGACTCTTCAGTTGTGGTGCAGAGTTTCTGGTAATGCTGAGCAGCGCTGGGGAATGAGGCAACATGAAAATGCCTCAAGGAATGCACAGTGAGGAAAGCGTGGCCCCACCTAAATGCTGCATTTTTTTGGCTCAGGTTTGTGCTGCCACTGCTTGACTCAAGTAGTTTTTGGAGGGTGAACACCAAAACTGGGGAGGAACTTTCATGTTCTAAGAAATTCAGGTTGAACTAATGGTTCAGTCATTTGATTTTTAAAAACATCAAACCTCCCTTTTTAGAATGGGGATATTTTTATCTGTCTCATCCATCTAAATCTGGGGAATGGTTCATTTCCATTCCCTCTCCAAAGATCTGTTTAGACCTGTTAAACACAGGAGGGGAACAAAAATTCACCCACTATAAGGCCTTAAACTGAGAGCTCAACTTTGTATCAGCACAGCAGCATATGAAATGCTCAGGGGCTGTAACAAACTGAAGTCCCTGCAGGCCCCTTCCACTTTTTGTCAAGTTCTTTCTGGAAAATAAATGAAGAATGGAAGATGAACATCTACCACTTGAAAAAAACTCTCAGATGCTTTGGGTCCCCAAAACAAGAGCTCTAAATCCTGCAGGTCCCTCATTGCTGCAGTCAGGAGGGCATTGGATAAATCTGGTGTTTGAAACTTCCAGTGATTCCAAAGGGAATTCTTTGGGTAGACATGTACCATATGTGCTCCAGCATCTTTTCAGGATATATTTTCCCTGCCTCAGTTTCAACTCATTATTCTAATTAAAACCTTTTTCATTATGCAAATCATCTCCTCTCTCAGTTTTCAGTTATTCAGTGCATATTTCAAAACCAGCTGTTTCTATCTGGCCCTGCAATCATCCTCTAGAGAAATCTTCACCTATTTCCAGCCCTAAACTCCTCTAATGAGGGATGTTGTGTTCTTTGTGTGTTCTTCTTTGCCCCTAAAGCCCTCCAGGCTTTCCTCCTCTGACTAACAGGAACTGAGGCTCCCTTTTTCATGGGTGGTTCATTATCTGCATTCTCCTCTGGAAAAAGAGGAACTGCCTGGGTTAAACCTCCCCTGTCAGCTTGGAGAGAAGTGACTTGGACTTGGTGACATGGCTGGAAACTGCTCTTTCTGGCCCACTGAGTCAGACACTTCCTCCAGTTCCTGGAACTGGGAGCTGCTCCTGCTGCCTGACACAGCAATTCCACCTTCCATACCAACATGCAGGTGACTAAAATGCTGATTTTGGAGGCTGATTATAGCAATGACTGAGGAACACAGCTCTGGGTGATGATGGAGCCTGAAAAACCTCAATGATTCTGTGAGTGTTGGCATCTCCTCGTGCCCACTCACGTCCTGCCCATGGCAACAGGGGATGTTAAAGTGGAGATGGAGCCACAGCACCACCAGCACAGCAGGAGGAGAGAAGTCCAGTGAGCTCAGCTGGGTGATTTGTCCTCCTTCCCAGAGAAATAAGTGCTCCACACCACATATTTTGAAGATTAACATCTGCTGTGGGAGAAACTGGATCTATATTTCCTCTGTGGAAGCTATTCCAGAGTGAGAAGGAATCCCAGGCTGCATGGTGTGGCTGGTGGGAAGCACTTCAGAGCCCTACAAGCACATCAAGAACAGCCAGGGTGTCTGTGCTGCATCTGGCAGCATCAATGAAATCCTCTTCCTCCCCAGGCCTGGTAAATCCCTGCCTGTGCCCAGTGGAGCAGACATGGAGACTTGTAAGGAGCATCTTTCACTCCAAGAGGGTTCTCTCTGAGGCCTGCAAGCTGATCTCAAATCAGCCTGATCAAAATCAAAAGCCTGATCATCAGCCTGATCAGAATCAAAAGCCTGATATTCAGCTTGCCTGGGATTTTTAATGGAATTTTTTTGAGTTAGGAAGATTTACCACAACACTTTCAACAAAAACAATAGGAATAAAATTCCTATTGTTTGGATTCTGAAAACTTGAAGCCTCAGAAGCTGAGAGCACTGGCTTTATCCCTTAAAGCTGGGATTGGAAGGATCCCCTGTGTTTTGTAGCACAGCAGCACCTGCTGAGCAAACACCTTGTGGGGTTTTGAGTGTTGAGCATTTGAGTGTTGAGGCCTCCAACAAAGATCCTTGAGTGAGGCCACAGAAAAGTGACAGAATGAGCTGGCATGTGACAAATAAATCTGATTGTGTGCCATGAATTTGAGCAGAGCAGCAAAGCAGGACAATGGCATCAGAGGGAGAAGGGCTGTCCCAGGGGAGCAGCAGCAGCCCCAGCCATGGTGTGGGGCCTCTCTCGTGGGCCCTGCTCTGCCACAGACCCCACTAAAAACTCCCTAAAAGGGATTAACATTGGTGTTTAATTAGGACAGGAGATATTCACACTCCAGTGCAGCTGTGGCAGAGGGCACAAGAACAACAGGATGTGTGGCTCCAAGGTTTTCAGGCAGGGTGTGTGTTCTCCTCAATAATTCAGGAATTACTGGAGTTTGAAAGGCACAGCAACTCAGTTTTCATGGCTGACTCCAACATTTGCATCTCAGATATGGAAATGCTGTCAATGCTGAGATTGTGTTTTTGTTTTTCCACACGTTCATGGGTCCCTTTTCACCTCCCAGGGAAGCTGAGCCCAGCTCACCCCTTCCTGCTATCTCCATCCACACACATTTGCATCCATAGTTAATTACAGCTGCCACCCTCTAATGGGAGGTGAACTCATCAACACCCTCCATTTGTTTTGCTCCACTTCCACTGTGGTTATTGGGAGCTGGGGGTTATATATATATATATTTATTTATATTTATATACAGTTGTCCAACCTGATCATCTCTATTAAGTGTAGACACAAATTAATGTAATTAATAGCTGTGAGAAGACAGATTTTTCCCCCCTGCAAGCCTCAAAGAACAGCACAGGAGCCATGTGCTGCTTCTAACCCTGTTCAGTGTGGAATAATTACACAAACTTCAAACTAAAAGGGTTTTTCAAGACCTGCAAAATATGTCAAGGTGAGCAGAACCTCCACAAAACAACCCACATAAACATAATTTATTGCAAGGCCATGCTTCTCAGTGGAGGTGTCAGCAGTAGGGACAGAAAGGTGCTATTCCTAAAGGACAAACACTTCACTGCCAAGGGAAATAAATGTAAATCTGTGCCCACTGCAGGAACTGAAGTCATGATATATCTGGAAATTCTGACAGCTTGGTAATAACTCCCTCTAGAAAAATGGGATAATTTTGCTCTCTTCCCAGAGAAGATTAAGGGATTTTAGAAATGCAACCAAAAACCCCACCAGCACCACCCTATCCCACAAATATAGGGCATTTACATTATTAACCACAGCCTCATTCAGATGTGTGTTTTCAGCCTGAATTTCAGCATTTCTGGTTTTAAGAAGTCCTTTGCAGTCTTTGTGATCTTTTTGGAGCAGGAAGGGACAGGAAGGCAGAAGTGTAGGATGTGTTCAGGTTACCAGGGCAGTGACCAACCCTTCTGGACAGGCTCTTGATGGAAATCAGGGTGGATTTTAAGCAATGAATTAAGTCTCTACCCAGGCTGATAATTATGAAAAATGGATTCCTCCCAGGGAAAACAGAAATTTCATGAATGCTTTCCAGCTATATCATAATCCTGGTGTCCCTCCAAGCATAAATTTGCTGTGGCTCACAAAGCATGGAGACAACCAACTGTGTTTTTCTGCTCCTTTCTATGTTTATTCTTAGTAGTTTAAATAATAAATTATTTCACTGTCTCAGCTTGTCTGGCCTACTCAGCTGTGCTTGTTTTACATGTGGATTGTGTCCAGCCATGTTCAGAGTGGAGCATAATGGACCCTTGAGTGGCATCTGGAGACTGCTACCAAGGGTTTAGAGATATGAAACTGAACACACCTACTTTAAACATTTTCTGTGGCTTCCTTGTCCACAAGAAACACTAAATCCAATTATTTCCAGTTCAAGTTCTGACTTTTTTCAAGCAATTCTTTCAAATCCTTTGTCAGTTTTCTCTGGTTATACTCTACAAACTCTGTGAAAATAAAATTACATTAGTCCTGAGTGATGTTAACCAAAGAAACAAGAATTATTAGTCCTCTAGATGGTGCTACTATTTCAAATAAAGAGCTGGATGTTTGAGGATTTCCTTGAAATATATTCTGTAGTGCACCATGAGAAAGGACCACGGTGAGAAATCCTGACTCCAGTAGAAGTGATGTCACACAACGCAAAATTTCATCTCACAGGGCAGCCTGTACACAAACACATTGACTGCTTCTCTTTAAAAGCACTGGATGTCCCAGTATTTTAGTAAATGCAGCAAAATGACAAGATTTATTGATGAGAATGATCTGTACTTCAGGTGAAATCCCAGGAACAGCTGAAGGCCCTGGTTAAACACCTGGTTAACTCAGGGAGTTGTGTGTGCACTCTGTTAAAGGCTGTTTACTCCAAGTGCTTTAGGGATATAAGGAAAGAAGGTAAAACCATTTACCTTTTCTTGCCCAGCACAGCTGCATTGTGGCCCAGCACTGAAATATGGGGCCAGCTGTCAATAAAACAAATTTTCTTGTCTTAGTTCCTCTGTGCCCACTCACTTTTCAAGAAGATGCCAAAGTTCCTCCTATTCTTTCCTCTCTTTCCAAGGCTCCCATCTGTATTTTCAGAACATCTGCCTGTTTTCCCTCTGATAGTTTTCCTTATTCTCTTTGTAAATCCAGCCAGATGGATTTTCAGCAGATTTTTTTCTCCATTGCTGTCAAAATCAAGAACAAAAGCTTTCTAATTTCAAGATTATTATTGTTGTACATTGTTATACATCTGACCTTTGAAACATATATTCTCTATAACCACTATCTCTTACTTTGTGCAAAGTTCATCTGTTATCTAAATAAATGTCAAATTTGGGATCTTGTTAAGCTTTTAGCTTCAGTAAAATAACTGTGAATTTCTGGAGTTTACTCAGACAGTATAAAAGAAACATTTATTTCATTGATTTTGACTATTCAACCTTTAAAATTTCAGAGTGTATTTGTTCATGTGTTATGAGAAAATGATTTTGTATTCTTTCCATGTTCCCATTTATTTATCTGCTTTCCAAGAAACTTTCCCCACAGGAACATCTATCTGGGCCCTTGGTGATTTTTACTGCTCTTTTATGAGTGCTTTTCCAGTGTCATAATAATTTGGTTGGTTGGGTTTTGAGGCAGCAAAGCCGCAAAATCAGGGCCTGTGCATGCTCACAAAAATCTTTTTTTAATACAAGAGTCTCTAAAAACAGACAAAAGGTTGTATTAAAAATAACCATGAAGACACGAGCTTAAACAACAAATATTTTATTTAGCACTCTTAGTGTAATAAATAAATCCTTGCACATGATAATTCCCTATGCCCTCTGACCTTTTTCCAGAAGTCCCTGTTCCTGTAAATGAAGTGCTCTCTTGTCCTGCTTCTGAGGACCAGCACAGGCAATCAGAATTAGGCTGACTTTGGAATTGACTCTTTCAACACCTCAGAATCTTCTTGCTCAAAATAAGGCTCCAAAACAGGTTTTAATTTGACCTCTTCTGGTGGCTTGTGAGGCTCTTCTCTCCTCTTCTCTCCATCTTTTAGAAGTGGAACCAATGTTTTCCAGTGCTTCCCTGAAACTGAAAAGGAAAGGAATGGTTAATTTTCTTTCCCCTCCACAGAAACAGAAGGAAATATACAAGTGGTTTGAAGAGGAAGGTACTGAAAGAAGAAGAAAGAAGCAGGAAGAAAGGACTTTGTGGTTTTCTTCCCTATCCTGTTCCACAAGTTTTCCATATATCAGCTGGCAGGTACTGCCTGCACAGTGAAATGCTTTGGTACTGGATGCTGAGCTCCCAAACTCTCTGGGGCTTGGGGTCTCCAAGACAGCTCCTTGGTTTTTACTCTAGAGAGCCAAACTGAGCAATAAGCCCATTTCATCCTTTGCATTTTGTGCTGGCTGAAAATGCTATCAACTCAGTCACTGCATTATCAGTAAGTGCACAGCACTGACTGCCCTCTATCAGTTAACCTATGCTGCTGCTTTCACCAGAGTGCAGGATTTGGGTCCCTGAAAGCCTCACCTCTGCCAGGCTTAATGGAGAAACTGAGATTTCGTCTGAGGTCTCCAGAGTACCCAGGGTCTTCATTGATGATGCCCAGATTAGTGTTCCACGTGGACCAGTTCACTTCATCAACCCTGGGGAGACAGCAACAAACCCAAGATCTATTCTAAGGATCACCAGACAGTTCCAGGATCAGTTTATACCACAAAATGTCACCTCTGAAGCCTGAGATCTGACCCAAAAACCACATTAAACTGACCATTGCAGACACTATTAGTGCTCTATTCTTCAGAGTGCTCCAGGGGGAAAGTTCTGCTTCCCACCAGCAGATACTTGAAGTTGTTTGTCTACAAAAGCTTGTTAGCTTGATACACAAACAAACAGGTTACCTGAAGCACCATCTGTAATCATCTTGGCCATCAGGTGTGATCCCCACCAGGACTTGCTTCCCAGAGCGGAAGGAGTGCCTCAGACAGTTCAAGTAGCTGTTCTCAATGTCCAGGATTGTGATGGCTCTCTGCCAGGTAAAAGAAAGCAGAGCTCTGAGGGACTGCTGGTCAAAGTCAAACAAATCCTGAATTCTGTCTTTGTTTTAAAAACCCTGAGTTTTTATCATTGTCAGCATCTTAGGGCAGACACTAACTCTGCAGCGTCACCCTTTGTTAATTTGTCACTGAAAATGCTGAATTATTGCCCTGTGAATAGAACAATGAAGTTCCCTTTCTCACCTCAGACAAAAATTGATTCTGGTAAACATTGGTTTTCCCCTTGCATAATCACTCTCTTTTTATTCTGATCAGGATTTTCCATCATACAAAGCCCAAACAATTTTGTCCAATTACAAAAACACTTCTGTTCTTACATTCTGAACATCTGTGGTACACTGGGAACGTGTGCTTAGGCAAAACACCAAATACACATGGAAAAGGAGCTAATACACTTTTTTTTAGTAGCTGTTCAGGTGAATCAGAAAGAATCAGTGACCTGTTATTTAGATATGTGTCAGCTCCTAAGGATTCTTTCTGAAATCTCTTATGATTCCCACACCTTTTTCTTTTTTTTGGACAGCAGCCTCACAGAACCAACACACCTGGAGCTTCCAGATGCTCTTGCTCTCCTGTGCAATTTTGTTGACAGTCTCCCCCATCAGTGCAATGAGCATGTTGAGCAGGAGGATGTAGGTGAGGATGACATAGAGCACCAGCAGGATGACAAACACAGACTTGAACCTGTAGTTCTCTGTGAACTCCAGGTCCCCCATGCCAATGGTGAACTTGAAGAGCTCCAGGCAGGTGTAGTAGAGGCTGTTGTAGGAGGTGCGACCTCGCTTCACGTGGCAGCACCTGGCATAGTCAGAGATATTTGTTTCCTGCCCCTCGTTGTCATCTTCAATCAAAGTCACCACAGCTGTGGCAAAAAGTGAATTACAATCACACAATGGAAACACAGTTTGAGGTCATAACTTCATTGCAAGCAATGAAAACGGGCAGAGAGTTAACACATGTTCCCTCCACGGCACACTGGCCCCAGAGAAGTTGCCCTATAAAATATTCCCCAGGACAGACACCCTCCTAGCAGGTGCTGGCTCAGTTTTCTCCACATAGGAAAGGATGACTGGTTTTCTATTCAGCTCTGCAACTTTTTTGCAGCTTTGAAGAGCTGCATGAAATTACTACAAATAATCATTATTCTGAAGAAATTTAGGTTCTTTTAATTAGGTTAATTTGTTTGGTTTTAGTTGGGAACAAAACGTCTAAGCAACTCGAAAAACTAACTTTTCTGAGATTCTTTAAGGTAAAAAAAAGTAACTCCAAGTAGAATATTACCTGTAGAAAATCCCAAGAGGAATACAAGATAGACAAACATGAAGCGACATAAATCTCTAAGGATCATCTGTAACATGGAAACAGATGAAAAGATTTTAAAACTTGAATGTAAACTGCAACAAAAACTGGTAGAAAATACTGCTTTGGCTCAAGAATGCATTTGCTCTGAACTGGCTGTTCATGCATTAAACTGTTGTTTATCCAGCTGAGATAATAAACTCTAATACAGAAAACATTTTTCTCTAATTCATGCAACAATTTACACTCAAATGCAACACATACATATGGGAACAGTTTCCTCTTTGTGAGTACAAACCACATAAAGGCAGTTGCATCTTTCTTCCCCTCTTGGGCTGGCTGGCTACATCACAGAGAGGTTTATTAGCCAGCTACTGCCTCTTAGCTAATTGCTTTGTTTGCCAGCATTTTATCTATACCTGGAGAAATTTCCAGCTGGTAGAAAGCTGGGCTATCTCACACCAGAGCAGCCTTCACTGTTCTCAGTCTCCCTGCATCCATGCTTACCCAATTATAGTAATTTTGAAGCATGGCAGGTGATAAAAATAATAATAATCATCATCATCCTATCAAGACTGCTATAAAACATATGGGTGAAGAGCAGGAGGGTTTTTCTACATCACCTAATTTTTTATCACTTCACTCAGAAAATAATAACAAAGGCTAGCAGAGTCATATGAGAGGCAGATGTGCTCTGGAAATGGGGCTGTTGGCAGAAGTTGCTGCTCTGAGGCTCTGCTGCCCCCTCCCTGCACTGACCTTGGCGATCATGACGGAGTAAATTCCCATCTGCTGGAAGCCCCGGGTGTAGTAGAGCATGTTGGCCCAGCCCAGGGCCAGGGAGAACACCATGGAAGCCACGTAGAGCTCCTGGCCACAGAAGTACAGCACCACAGAGCTCAGCAGGAGCAGGGAGTGGACAAAGCTGGAAGACAAGAGTGGTGTGAATGCAGAGGGCTGAGCTGGCCACAGGTGCTGGGAACAGAGCAGCCCTGTGGGGGAGAGAGCAGAACAAGGGATTGTCCAGTTGGGAAGAGAAGGAGCCTTAGAGAGGCAAAGCTCCCTTAGCAATGGGAGGATTTTTGCATAAACAATGTATAAATCCCACTTGGAGATCTATTCCTAACTCCTGCATGACACACTGAACATTCAGACACTTAATTTGCTTTACCTCTACAGAAGGTCCTGACCCATTTGTTCAACAATATCCACTGACAACTCTGTTGTAAAGACTCAGGGAATTATAGCAAAGCTCCTATTACAGGTGGCTTCAGCCTCAACTAGAGATCCCACACATTGAGATACAACCAAAGATATTGGAGCTTACAAAAGAACCTCACTGTAGCCATCAACTATCAGTGTCCTGAGTGATGGGCGCCTCTGTATGAAATACTGGATCTGAAAAGAAAAGGGAACAAAGACCAGGTTTGCATCAAGGAAATATTAATGTCCCCTGTGAATTAATTAACTAAGCACTGACCACTGTATCAGGGAGCTGTACCCATAAAACACCTCACAAGAACAGCTCAAAACCAACACTGGTGTAAGATCTAGGGAGGACCCTTCCAGTAACATCAGGTCAAGGAAAATGGTTTGTACCTCTTGACTAAGACATGGATTATCAAAGCAGCCAAAGCTCATGAACAGGAAAAGCTTGTTTGATTCTCTCTTACACCTACCCAAACAGCGAAAGGAAAATTTTCAAATATCTTACCCCTCTGAAAAAAAAATAGAGGCCTCCCAGTACACTCAGGATCTCTCCAGTTACTCGAAAATATTCCCCAGTGCTGTAACCAAAGGTGAAGGGCGGCTGTAGAAGACAGGAAAATAGATATGTTCAGCAGAACTGGAGATAGAAATACCTGGCCTTGCCAGCAGCTGGAAGCAGCTCTATTTCTGGGGGAACAGGGAGTGGTTAAGTTTCTCAATGTGCTGCAGCAAGGGGGCAAGACTGGGAAGCGAGCAGGGTCAAGTCTCTCTCCTGCCTTTAGGAAAGGGAAAAATTTGGATGCTAAGGGCACACATTCAAATGGGAGGTAAATTTGGGACATCATACAGTGGGTGGTTCCCCTAACACATGACAGGAGTAATGTACCTTTTCATTCTTCTGTACAGGTCTGTAGTAAGCAGCTGCAGTGAGGATGATGATGTGCATGGTGTAGACAAAGAAGTTGAAGTAAAACAAGTGCTTGACAAAGCGGTCCCACTTGTCCTGCAGCAGCCTGTTAAGGGGCTCCACCAGCAGCATCTCGTGACGGTTCTGTGCAGGAGCAAAAGGAGAATTTTGCTAGGACCAGAATACACTGGACTTTGAAAAAAACCATATTCTATAGATCTTCAGCAAATGATCTCTTAGTTCCCTTAAGCTCATGGTGGAGGTTGCTGTTTCATGGAAATGAGGGAAAAAATGCTCTGTGTGGAACATGAAGCTCTCCCCAGCCAGGGAGGTGCAGTACTCACTGGTGTCTCACTGCTGTAGGCAAGGATCTCAAGCACTGAATTTTTCTCACAGGTGTCTATACAGGACAGGTCATAAAGAGAGGAGTGGACAGGTCCATAGGCCCATTCAGTGAACTTCCTGGACAAGTGTCTGCACTCGGGGTCCTTGATCTCCCGTCTGAGGATGTAAGCGAAAATCTAATTGCAAAAGAACAATACAACCAATGTTTCAGTGCTAATGGACTTCTCATCCCTCAGCCTCTCCACATCACAGGAAGGGTAATTTCTCCCTAGTTCAACTGAGCTGGAGCCAAACCACTGGAGTACTGCAGAGATCACAGTCTGAAATAAACACAGGTAATTTTCTCACTGTGTGATGGGAGATGGGAAATACAAACACATCTTACAACTTGGCATTATCTGTTTCAAAACTTCAAGAGAAAAGCAGAGATGTTACACATCTCTGAGCACAGTCACTTTGAATGGGGACTGCCAGAAGATGAGTTACATCAGCCAGTGTGAAATAAAAGAGCTCCAGTGGTTCAGATGATACAAAGACCCACTTTCTGTTTCCTCTGGGCTGCCTTGCATATCAGTGGGGTGTGAATAAACCAGCTGGGCACAGACACACTCACACTTTGTAGCCTTTAAGGAATGTGCAGTTAAACTGCAGCATCAGTTCCTCTTAACTAAAAGGCCTCAATAATGAAGTCCTAAAATCCATTCTGCTTAAATGTTTTACACATTCTCTCTATAATGTGATACAAAAATGGGACAGTCAAACACCTTTGTTCACCTACCCCTATTTTCCCTGTTTTGGCTGCCAGAGTTAAAGGAGTCAGCCCTTTCTTGTTGGTGAGTTCTTCCAGCTTCAGGATGGGATTAATTTTGGCACCAAGGATCAATATGTTATTATACATCTTGGTTACAAACTTGGTGTTATCCTTGGTGTTATCTGCAATCTCCACCAGTGTGTGCAGGACCATGTTGCCCATGGAGTCCTCAGCAGCAATGTTGGCTGCCTGGTAGGGATTCTCCAGGAGGAATTTCACAATACAGAGCTGGTTGGTGCAGGCAGCCAGGGACAAAGGCAGCTCTCCTATGACAAGCAATGGGAAGGAGTGGTCAGAAAGCCCAGTACTGGAGGTGCATAAACAGAAACATCCCCTTGGTTTCATCTTTCCCCATGAGAAAAGATTAATTTCTCTGTCTGGAACAGCACCAACTCTTGTGATAGCTGTTAAAAGAGGTTTTCCTTAGTTTAACTGCATCACAGAAACACAGCTGCTTAAAAAAACCCTGCCAGGACAGGAGCAGGTTACAAAGGATACAGTGCTCAGAGAACAAAGGAAAGCTGACACCAGGCTCACACTGAACACCATCAGCTACCAACTGTGTTTCTTTATAAGCTCAGTCTTTGGGAGGAAATATTTGGCCTAAAGGTGGAACAGCCCATCTGGTATTTCTGAGCCTCCAGTCCCACATAAACAGGATTATTTAACAACTTGCACTTGGGATGCTGCTAGGACAACTCAATCAATAAAGACCATACTGTGCTCACTCCTACCAAAATAAAAGCCAGATTTTCCTTTGATTTTCCTGAAGAACTCTCCACAGGCTCTGGCATGAACATCTGCTCCATTCTGGACCAGGAGCTTCACCAGGTACATGTTCCTCCTCTCAATGGCAATGTGAAGAGCAGTCTGGCCTACAGAGACACTCATCAGACAGAAATCCTCAGCATTTAGTACAGACTGAGAGCTTTCAGCACTGCAATTCCCTCAGCTCCATGTAAGATGCTGGAACTGAGAGCTCTGAAGGCTAAAAAGCTCTACAACTGAACAGGAAAAAAACCCACACAAACAGCAAATGCAAGTCATTAAATCATATATATCAATATGTATATCAAAAATGACAGAATATTGCACCTAACAGGGCACAGCCCCAGCACAAATGCACAGATTGGCAATCACACACCAGAACTTTGGGGTGAATAAGGCCTCATGCACAAGACTGAGAGCCCTGCCTGACCCCATTTCAGTCTGAGCACCCTAAGCATTCACTGCAGCAACTGTTTCTCTTACCCTTGTAGTAGTTGTCAGTATATTCTGCATTAACAAACTCTTTCAGAGTTCCAGTTTTCCTTGCAATATCCAGCAGCAAGGGAATGGTATCATTTTTCCCATCCTGTAGATTCAGCATGGCTTTCAGTAAACAGGTTTTGCCAGTTTCAGGCTCTGTAAAATAAAAAATTGCAGAATATAGAAGTGATTACAAACCCAACATCTATACCCAGCCAAGCAGGAATTAATAAGGCTCTTTTCAAAAGCCAAGAAACCTCATTTAGTGTTTCACAGAAAATTTCAGCTCCTGTAACCTTCCAATCAATGGGTTACCCAATCAATAGGGCTATTAAAGGACCTCCTGCAGACACATAACATAGTTATCTTCTTTTATTTTCATCTCAGGAGCAATACTGAAAGAAGAAGAAGGCAACTCAAGGTATGTGACACTAAAGGGTACCTTTGAACTCTTCATCTGTGAGATGCTTGAAGGTTCTGTTAAGGTAGAGTAGCAGGTCACTGAGGTCCTTTGTGTTGCCTTGGGCTACAGCATCAAAGATCCTTCTGCGGTCATAAAACCTGAAAGCTTTTTCTGAGCAGCCTGTGATGGAATCTGTAGAGAGGAGCCTAACAAGGGGAAATGCCAGTTACCTAAAGTCAGATATTCAGCAGGCTTTTTATAGAACACTGTTCATTTGCTCAGGTGAAGTAGTAAACACTGCAGATTAGAATAGGTACATCTGCAAAGACTAAAAGAACAAAGTCTGCAAGCAACTCTCCTGATAAAATTATGATTCTGTTGCTGACAAGCTGAGAACTAGTCTTCAAAGAGGCATTGAAGCTTGGCAGTGTAACTGCAAGCCTGGAGCCAGGCAATCCCTTGTTCTCACTCTGAACCATGTCCATTCACTGAGTAGCCTCAAGCAAGTGAACTGAGGCCTACTGCCAATTTTGGGCATAATATCCATGGAGATAGAGATTTTTAGAGATGCCAAGAGACGACAGTTATCGTCACTTTCAGTTGCAACGCTCCTTAATTTGGCATAGAAAATAGTGAAACTGAAAAAATGGTCATCCTCAAGTGGAGAGAACAAATGCTGCTCTAAGAACCACGGCCTGCAGTTGTCAAACTACTCATTACAACCAAATCTCACCAGGCAAACTTACTTGTGAAGTTTGCCCCTCTCCAAATTCACATGGAGTTTGATGACAGAAGGTGCCATCAGGTGATCCATCTGGCAGAAGGAGTCCATGGGAGCCATGTCCTTGTCACTGTCCCCCATCACAAAGCGGCCCCGTCTTGCAAAAATGTTGCTTTTGGGTGGCTGCACCCTGGAGCTGAGTGGGCCCTGGGGGTTGTCAGGGGTTTCCTGGACAGAGTCCTCCCCATCCGTGTGTTCATCTGCCACTTCAGATTCCTCCATGTCAAAACTGCCAAACTTCTTCATCTTCCCAAGAATGGAGGACATGATGAGCCAGCAGTCTGGGAGGAAGGACACAAACACCTCAAGTCAGCACTTACAGGGCCATGAGTCCCTTTTGCCTAGGAATGTTTTGGGAGTGGATTGGTTGCTCTCATCCCAGAAAAGAGGCAGATGGACACATTCTCACTGTGCCCACAGCCAGAACAGTTTAGTAGAGTCTTTATTTCATTTGTTCCTGTTCCCACTGCCCTTACCCATTCCAGAATGGAGAAAGCAAACCAGAGCATCCCAGAGCTGCCTGTCCATTTCACTGCAGATCTAAGCCTCAGCTACCTCTGCCTAAAAACACTGCCTCATCCTCCAGTCAATGCTAAAGCCTGAACAACCTCAAACCCCAAAAATCTCTACTTTTTTCACTACTTTCTGATTGGTTTGTGCCACAAACCATTCTCATGATTCTATCAGGGATGTGAAAAAGCCCTGCTTGTGCCATAACCTGATTTCTGGAATGCTGAGCACAGAGGGCTTCCTGCAGCAAGGAAAATGATCCTTAAAGGCTTTGCCAGAGTTATGGCAGTGCCTGATGGAAACTGGAGTGTGTGATCCTTGAGAGGTGAGTGTCACCTCAGCCATGAGGCACGGAAACAGAGAGGAGAGGTTACCACAGATAAGGACAACCACACAGCTGATCTTGTCTGATTCACAACCACACAGAACCTGACACAAGCAACAAATACACAGAGAATGGTCTGGGTGGGAAGAGACCTTAAAGCTCATCTCATTCCACCCCTCTGCCATGGCCAGGGACACCTTCCACTATCCAAGGCTGCTCCAAGCCCTGTCCAGCCTGGCCTTGGACACTTCCAGGGATGGAGCAGCCACAGCTTCTCTGGGCAGCCTGTGCCAGGGCCTCCCCTCCCTCACAGATAACACACTCTGCTGAAGGTTAGAACAGGTTGCCTTCTTTTGTTTGGTTTCTTATCAACCCGTTTTAATCAGACAAATATTGTCCTCGTGCCACTGAATGGAAAATATCCTGGAATTCCAGCAGTGGGGACAGGAACACATCATATCTGAACTGCTGCACAGCACGCTTAGAGACATGCCCTGAAACCCTACATTGCTTGGAAATCCTACAGCTTTGAGCACAGGAATGTCACTACATCTTGAAAAAGCCTCAAATTTTAAACCACATTAAGTGGTAAGTAATTTTCTCTGTACAGTCAGTGTGAAAACAACATGAACATGCTTCAAGGTTGTTTCTCTTCACAAGAGAAACATTCTGAGGGTTGTGTGCAAATCTGCATTAAAGCTGGATTCTCAGTTCTGTGGGAATAATTCATATTTACATCAAGGGTCACTCATTTTTCTGTGAAAGCAGGACAGGAAAGAAATTTTGGTCATTTGCATTTTCTATAATTTTGTATAATATAGACATAAAGAAAACATCAATTTGCAAACTTGCACATTTAGGGTTACTGGAAACAAACTAGCTTAGCACAGATAAAATACTAATGACTGCACTTTAACTTGCTCACCTTTCAAGTTCTTTGTCTCCTTAGAATCACTCTGAAAGAATAACATAATATCTTATTAACTTAATTGTCCTATAAATAAGAAATAAAAATATTTCTATTTGGAACAAGATACTAAAATTACAGTAGAACTATTACTGCAGTGAAAAAGGAATAAAAACAGTTCTATAAAATACAGAAAAAATACAGTGGGAATATAGTGATGTATAATTTTAATTTTTTGTCTTATTTAAACTCATGCAGATTGAGTGAGTGGCTACAGAACACACAATCAATTATTTTCCACAGAATAAATATAAATGTGTAGAATAGACTCAATCCTGTCTCCCTGGCAATTGCTCAAACCTACATTATACATGCTTTCCTTTCTAAACCCTGCTGGTAATATATTTGATAATTACCAATGAAGACAAAGCTGCATTTCCTCATGAGTATGAATTTGCAAGGGAAATAAGCTTCACAAATCTGTGAAAGGATTGTCAAAAAAAACCCCAATAAGCATTACCTAGTTTAAAAATTGCACAACATACTTGACCTCTTTGAAACCCATGTACACAGAAGTTTGATACAATGAATAAGGAAATATTTTGCATAGAATGCCTTGCCACATCACAAGTAATAAAGTTTAAAAATAACCAACCATGCTATTCAAATATACATGCAGAACTTACAAATACTGACAAAAATCCTCTCTTCTGAAAAATAGTCCAGTCTCAGTAAACACCCACTGATCCACAGGAATTTGGTGCCAGATATTCCTCCTCCAAGGTGCCTGGACTGCAAAGCCCTCAGAGTTTGCTTCTCCACTTCATTTGTCTGCAAAATGTGATGATTTTTAGAACCAAGGGAAGTTCACTGGAAAAACAGAGAATAGAGCAATAAGATAATTAAGGACAATTCTGGAACCAGAAGCATCAGTGGCTTCTATTCCCAGAGGTTTAGCAAAGCTCTTTACAAGAATTGCAGTAAGTTGCTGCTGTTTTTCCCTCCCCTTTAATTGCATTTAGTAATGGATAGTCTTCTCCAGATTTCCTCTTCGTAAATACACTCAAGTTTGCAGAAAAAACAGCACCCAAACCACCAGACAGCAATTGTTTCTGGGGGTCACGGTTTCAATTCTTGAATTTCAATTCAATTTACAAAACTTTGTAAAATATGCCACAATCACCTTTCTGGACACCTTTCTTGGGTGGCTAATTTAAATATTTTAATGTTAAGCTGCTTCAGAACAGAGTTGAGGAAGAACCAGTAAGTCCTAAAGCCTTTTATTTCATGTTTCTCCTATGTTTTATTTAAATTATATATATATTTATATATATGTAACAGTCAGCCTCTAAATATTAATGTTATGAGAGAAAAAAACACAATTTATCTAATCCTGGATTGATCTAACACTCTCAACAATTCAAAGCTATGTCATATACTGCTAAATGTATAATTTACATAAGATCTTTCTGACAGAAACGAGTCTGGAGAAACAGCTTTTCCAGAGGCTGTTAGGCTGGGAGCAACCCCCCAACTTCCTGTGATTTTGAGTAGAATATAAAATTATTCAATTAAATTATCTGTCTTTTGTTTTGTAAAAGGTGGCTGTCTCTCTAATCTTGCCATCTACCCATTACTATATAAAAGAATTATGTATTTACCTATTTAATAGCAAACTAATTATACTCCTTAGATCTGTGGTACTCAGAGTAACAAGGCTGTTTATTAATGCATAAATATAGATTACCAATAGGCAGCTCCTCAGCAGCATCCAAAATGCTGCAAAAGCTTTTGATGCAACAGCATCATCAGCTCTTGCCTGTTATTCAATAAAAATGAAAGCAGACCTGCTGATAAAAAATATATTTATAATAATGCAAGAGGGAAAACAACATATAAAATTCACTTTTTCCAACACCTTTAGTCTATATTTTCTCTGTAACATGCCAACAGTTCCCTAAACATAACATGGAATGGAAATGAAGCCCTCTCTGTAATTAAGATCTCAAAACTCAGCACAGCTTTCTCACCATAAAAATGTCAGTCCTGATGTTGCTAATGAGCAAGAGAGGAATCCATGTCCATATTCCAGTGAAAATGTGCTTCCTAGGGATGAAACTGTATGCAGATAACATGAAACATCTTACTTGCTTCCCAAATGTCATTTGAGCAGAAGAAATGTAGACAGAAAAGTATAAATGTTTTAACATTAAAATAAAGAGTAGGAAAAGAAAGAAATTCTAAGAGCATAACACAGGGGATAAAACTAGGAAATTTTAAGGGAGTGCACAAAAGCTTCAGACCAAGTTACAGACAGTAGCTCATCTCTCCCAGCACTTTCCAACATATTTTCCACCAGGAAAATGAGCCTTGCAAGAAGTGTCTTTTTATGCAGAAAGTTAATGGATCTTTCCCAGTCACTCAGATAAATTTAATGTGATAATTACTTCTCATTTCACAAATGGGAATGACAGAGCAACAAAATGTGCAGACCCAGGAGAAGCAGACATTAAATGCATGGGTTTTGTCCCACTGTAACGAGTGAGAGTGCATGTGGAATAAAGTGAAAAAACCCACTGTAGAGTCAGGAAAAAAACAGAAGCTGCATCTCAGGCCATTCCAAATAATGACTTTATTTACTATGGAACATCACCATAGCTGCCCCCACAGCAGCATCCACATCCTTCCCGTAAACCACAGGGAATGGAAAAATCCTCTCCACTTCCTGCCTCAGCACCTCGTTCCTAGCAAGGGCACTGCCACTGCCCAGGACCCTCCTGACCCCCACCTCCTCCAGGTGCTGCACAGGTAACATGGAGCACAGGTTCTCCACGAGGCCACGGCACAGGGCTCTGGTGACATGGCCCAGGGACAGCTCAGAGGCACCAATGCTGCTCACTGATGCCAGCAGCTCAGGAAGGTGTCTCTCTCCAAATATGGTTGGGTGGACTGAGAGCTTGCTGTGCTTTTGGGCCAAGGCTGCTTGGATTATCCTTGGGTAGATGGCAGATTCCTGAACCTGAAGTCCTGCAGGTAGGAAATAACTTGTTACCAATCTGAAAGAGTCTGGTGTATCTCACATGTGGACATTTACAATGGACACTGATGTACCTGTTCAGCAAAATTGGATATCTTTTTCTGTGCCCCAAAGGTAATTGTGTGTCCAAGATTATGAATGATAGTTCTCCTATCTGATTGTATCCAGAGTGTGCAAAAGCAGAAACCTTTTTCTGATTACAGCAACTGCCTTTCCTGACAGTAACAGCTACTCCTCATTGCCTGTACTGTTCCACAAAACAACACCTTTAAAGGAATTAACAGCAGGGTTCAGCTTCAGTGGCTGGTTCCATGTGAATGCAACATTCACCTCGAGTACTTACTGAAAGAACAATTTCAGAGCTGATTTCTGTAGTGCAAAACTCAAGAGATTATTAAAAAACCTGTCAACACCATGCTTAAAGCACTTAAAAGATATTCCATGAGTTTGAGTCTTAAAGTCCATTAGTGCTGCAAAATATGCACCAAAAGGACTCCTTTGGACTGCAGTCACACAAAATTATAGGCTGTTGTCCTCAAATCTGCCAACCTTGCCTTTTGAAAAATCAACTTGCACAAAATAATTCTGTGCTTAAAACAAAAGAAGGCCTAGAGGGAATATGAATGTGGAGTCCAAGCATGACTGTCCCAGCATGTTCAAAAACTTCAGCAGGAAATTCCAGAGATCTGGAAAGCATGACCCAGGAATTACCTCCTTGTTCCCTCTAGGACATGATGGAACAGCTCTAGGCTTGTTCCTCTGCCTCAGCTTCCTTTTACCTTGATGATCAACCTCAATTTTGTGCTTCAACTCCCCTTGAAATGACTTACCCAGCTCTTGTGCCCACTGTGCCACCATTCCCACAAATGTTGCAAGCACATTCCCTCCATTGAGTGATGCTGCCACTGCCAAGTAGTCACCATTGAAGTAGGGAAAGTAAGTGACAGCTGAGGAAGGATCTGGTGTCTCTGGAGGCTGGAAACCCAGGGGCATTGAGATGGTCAGCTGAGCAGAGGTGCTGATATTAAGAACTAAAACATACACCAAAAAAAAGAGAAAAAAACCACAGTGTTTTACTAAACTACCCTGAAGGAGAACAATGAGAAAAACAAATTATATACCAAAATGACCATACCTGCATCAGTCCTCTCAGTCAGACAGGAATAAACAGAGCACTGGAAATCTCCCAGAGCAATTCCCACTTTTGCTCCTTTGGGTATTCCATGCCATGCACAGGCTGTCCTGCCTGCAATACTGCCAGGGTCTCCCACCTCTGGAAGCAAGTGGACAGGAAAGCTGGATTTTTTCAATCTGGAAGCAGAACAACATTATTGGAATAAAGCAGTTTGTGAATGTGTGGCATTACTACAAAAAACTCTTTGAAGTCACAGATGAACCTGGCCACACATTTGTGGCTGCTGGATTTATGGATGCTTTCACCAGTTAAAAAAAGCTTTGTCTTGGACAGGGGCAGCATTCCAGTCCAGTGGGCTGGGTAAACCAGTCTGGAAGAACAGTTTTCCTTTCTATGCAATTTGAGCACCTAAGATTATACACTGCATGTTCAGCAAGTTTAACCTACTGATGTCATATGAACAAGCAGGTCCAGGGACAATCACAAAACCAGCAAAAAATGCAGTTAAAGTGTCAAAGAACTTCAGTTGTCATGCAATTAGTAGTTCACAAGAAAATCATGAAGAGTTAAGTCCAACAAACTCCTCACACAACCAGCTGCAGGTGCTACAGTAACACCACCACATTAGTAACAGCTCAGTCAGCAAAATGCAAATTTCTGTCACTCTTTCATACCTTGATGAGGAGATCTTTCACCTTGGAATCCTGGCCTAACCTAAGCCCTGAAATATATAAGGCCTTAGCACTCAGCCCTGAAAGAGCAAATCATTAAAATCAATAAGTAAATAAATAAACTGATTCCTTCTAAGATTTCCTGTAGCTTAATAGCTCTTAAGTACTATCACAAGTAATTCTTAGAAATTATGAAGCTCAGCTCAAAGAACTAGAGAGTGGCAACTGTTTAGCACGGCACAGGTAACACTGTGGCTGCACTTGTCCATCCCACCCCACCACAGAAAGGGAGAGAACAGCTTGGAATCACTGGTAAATCTCTCAGCTCTGCTGTTTGTAGGTATTTTTAAAAATACTGGCCCAGATTTTAGCAGATTAAACAGAGCAAACTCTCAATAGCTCTTCAAGTACAGGCCACAATTGATTAGGAACAACTTTCAGTCCCTTTTTATCTGTAGCACATCAACAGTCAGGGCCCTAAGAGGTGCTCACACTGCCTGACACAGCACAAACCCCACTGAATGGCATCAGCACTTACATGTCAGTATTCCAGCTCTTGTTTCTGCAGTTAAAATATCCCCAGCTGGCAGCATTCTGGACAGACATCAGTGGCTTCTTCAGGTCACACAACATGGCAACCACGTAGTCCTGAATGGTGCCAGCTGCATCATAAACCTTCAGAAAATCTGGACTTTTAAACAAGACGTTTGAAAAAGAAGAAAAAAAAAGAGGGGTTTTTTCTTTAAGGCAGTGAGAGAAGACAACTTTCATTGCTGGGGGAACTTCAGACATGTGGGTCCATTTAAGTATCAAACAGCTACCTCAGTGATTAACCTGAATTTTATTGTTTTGGTTTGGTTTTTTACATGGAATTTGTTATCCAAGTTGCAGCATTACTTATCTCCAGATGTAAGATGGAGAGAGGGCAGCTTTAAGGAATGGGTTGTCTAGGTTCAAAAGCACAGCATTGAAAAAACAACCAGGAAAGTAGTAATTGTTTGTGTGAAATAAAACAGCACTTTGTTGATCCTGGAGCATTACTGAAAAATAGGTAAATTCACACTTGCTCTGGGATCCACAAATTATATTAATGGAAATGTACCAGATGTGAAGCAAAACAAAGCAGCTGGACTCATGACTTATGCAGCTCTAAAGATCACACCATGCTCCATTTATTTGCTGGACATCCAGTGGAAAAAAACAAGATCTAATAAATTTTTCCCCATTTATTCAACCTGAGCTCATTGCAGAAGATGAGACTGGTTCTTTGAGAAAGACAAAACTGAAAAGCAAATCTTGCTGATGTCAAATCACAAGTGAAAAATTATATCCTCTGCAAACACACCACAACAAAGCACAGCATTTGTGTCACCCCATGAAGATCTGTCTCAGTGTCTGAGGAAGGAAGGAACTGAAATTAATTTAGAGACTCTGTTTTAGCATCTGGCAGCAACCAGACCAAGCAACTCTGTTGCTGTTTTAGGCATGTCTGTACTTTCCACAAAGCAGCACAAGGCAAAATGACAGTGTTCAAACTGCACTAGCAGAGCTCCTCTGAGCAGTATTACAGACTAGAATTATTCTATGATACTTTAAATCTTCTGTTCCTATATGGTCAAAAGCTTATCCTTTTATTAGAGTTCTGTAATATTTTTATGAGGTCAGAGACTCTTGCATGCTTAATTGCATATAGTTTATATTAAATACTGCCATTTTAAATATTCTTTGACTACTTAATTAAGATTATGATTACAGAGAAGCACAGCCCCTCAGCCTGTAGCAGCATTAACATGCCACAAGAATACTAATTGTCACATCAATTCAAGATGAAAAACAGCCTTTTGAGCAGCAATGTACCTGTTCTTTGAATACCAGAAGACTGTGGCACATCCAAATCCTGTAGCCAGGCTCACGTGTGACTGGGGCAGGGGAAGGGAGGACAGGAAGGTGGGGCTGCAGCGGCCATCCTGCCAGGTGACCAGGTGGCTGACCTTGTCTGGCTCAAAGGCAGGGCCTGTGCCACCCTCTGACCACTTGCACCCTGAAAACAAAACAGAATCCAAGAAATCCAGTGACTCCCTGCAGCACAGCCTGCCTGGCATTCCTCATTTCTGGACACACCTGGTAATTTGTTAAATATATCAGAAACACGGCCAATAGAAACTGGCAGCAAATTAGTCTTAGTTTCCAGCCCTAGATAACATCATAATGTAAATTATCCTTTGTAACACAGAGAATGGTATCCAAAGCCTTCCTCCTCTTGAAGAGAGATATTAAAGATACAACTTAAATAACAGGTGAGCCTCAAAAAACCCAACCACAGTCTGCTATGGGAGGTGAGGAGCTGGCATGGCAGCTCTCACATAAAAACCTCAGCTGGGATGTGCCACATCACCACCTGGAGAATGCTGCCTCAGTAATGAACTGCCCAGGATGGACAGCACAAAGCTGCATCACCTTTGGAGCCAAAACAACAAGAAACCTGGATTTGTGAGTATTAAGCAGTGCACTGCAAAGTGCTTAAGAATAAAAGCCTCATGTACTACACAACAAAGGTAGGACAGGGTTTAATTCAGGATTTAATTCAGTTTCCAGTCCAGCACGATCCTTTTGAGCAGAGAACACCACACCTCTGAGGAAACCTTCACATTCTTTCATTTAAGAAGAGAGGCTGGGCTCAAGCACTGTTTGCCTGCAGATTCCAGGGCACAGCTCTGACCTCTCCCTGGACACAGGGCAGGGACAGGACAGGTCACTCACTCTGGAACTGAGGCAAATTCTTGGGTTTTGGCCAGAGAGCAGAGAGTCAAGAGAAAATACTCAGCTTCCTGTCTTGCACAAGTATGGCTAAAAAATTTAATTCTTCTGTTGGATGCAGGGCTTGGAAGTCACACTCACACAGTAAAAGCAGTCCTGAAGGCTGGGAGGTGCCATGAGAAACATGCAAAATAAAACACATACTTTTTCTTGTTTCCTCAATTCCCTGTTCTATCAAATATGTTTGAACTGAATTTCCAATTGGCTTGCTTTTTTAGATTTAAATGGATTTTAAGAAATATTATTAGTCATAAATCTAACCCTAAAGGATGCTATTAAAATTTTTATTTGTGTCCCAAAGGTACTGGATTCACTTAGTCCACTCAAAACAAATGACAGCAAACACCCTCTTTCACTTGATAGAAATGAAACTAAAGTGGCATGTGGCTTTAGGACATAAAATATTTACCAATATGACATAAGAATCTGTTCCTATGAATACACAAGGCTTTGTTATGCAGCTCCTGGGACAGCTGGAAAGAAACAACAGCTCTTCCAGTCCATCAGCCTTTGGACTTCTTTCTAAACATTTTTAGTATTTAATGTAAAATTACAGCCAGTAATGAATAGTGCAGTGCCTCTTCAAGCAATTAAGACCCTGACAACTTCTGACAGGCAGTGACCAGCACTTTTGGGAAATCTTCTTCTGGGAAATCTTTACTTCATCTGCATAACTCCTGTTATAATAAGACTTGTATAATTGTCCAGATGAGCACATTACAGGGTGAAGTTAAAGAAGACAAGGACCCACACTCTGGAAGCCTTAGACTTCAGTAGGTTTATAAGATATTAGCCAAGAAGATAATCCATTGCTATCTCACAGGGCTGGCAATCCAAGGCCTGGATTCTTCAAATATCCTCACTATCACAAGGATTATCTGGGTATTTGCACAACCAAGCCCCACATGACTACCTCACTGCAGCTGACTTTGTTTCTGAGGTCTTGGCAAGCAGCTGAGCATCCACAGTCCTGACCACAGTCCTTTCTGAGCTCCTGCTAACAGAAGCATAAGCAACAAAATGAATGCAACATGACATCTATGTATGACTGGCTAGGAAAAAATTATTGGGATTTTGGGGGACAAAAAGAGAGTTATTGAGATGCTGGACAGCATCTAGGTAAGGGTTTTACGAGGTGAATAAAATCCCCCTGCAAGTTATTCACATGATGCAGTTCTTTCAAAGGGCAGCAGATAGCATGTGATGGAGAAACAATTAACAAGGCAAAAATATGCTATTCCTCCTTTATATTAATAATTGTGCTGACTCTGCAGGGATGTCATTAGGCTAAACCCTTTACCATTAACTATAGTGAGTAGCTGAAACTTCAGTAAAAAAAGCAAAATTCCCATAAGAGGTCTTCTGTTAATTCTGTTTTAGAGAAGACCAAAGTGATGCAGCAGTTTAATCACAGAGTCACTTCCCTGTTACAATTTAATTTTCTGCATCATAATACCCTGAGCAGGAATGTTAAAGAATGAATGTTACCTTCATCACTTTTCCAAAACACAACCCCATGCATTTGTCCAGAAACACCAATGTGGGTGACTTGCTGAAGCTGCTGCTGAGGCAGAGCAGCAAGGCATTCATTCAATGCTCTCATGATTTTCTGGACATCCTGCTCCATTCCCTGCAATCACAAAGCATTAGCCTGAGCATGAAGCCATTAGGATTCACTCAGTGTATTTATTAAACAAGGCTGCTACAGTCAGAAGTGAAGGGCAGAATTCATTTCTTTTAATATCATTTATTAGAGCAATATTCACTACTATACTGTAACAAAAAAAAGAAAAGAAAAATTGCAAAAAACCCAACAAACCCACAAAAACTAAAAATCAATACTAGCAAGCTGAGTCACTTAAACTGAAGGCCAAATAATATTTAATTTCCTAAATAACCACACTCAACCATGACTTTAAACAAATCCCTGACCACTAACTACAAGCTTTCATCAATTCACCTTGTCTATGTCTCTTAATTTTCCTCACAAAGAGAATTATCCATGTGTTCTGACAGGTGTGCAGTCTCCCCTGCCTCTTCCTAAAGCTCCTCCCTATTTATTTACTGATGATTTTGATGATGCTGATATTCCATTTCTGGATATTCTATTCCTAGAACCACCCAGCACACTGACCCAACTGTTCCCCCGGAGGTTTCACACTTTCAAAGGTTCAGGTTACTTTGTGACAGACCAGTACAAAGATTACAAAACTATTGCAAGAGTCTACAAATAAATGTGAACTTTGTACACAGGTACTTTAGGCTGCCAAAATTGGCAGGGGGAGGGTTGGCTTGTTTGGTACCCTTGCTATTAGAAACAGTGCACGTTTTTTATTATTCTGATTAATCTTTTCTTTAGATTGACCAACACAATGGATGTAAAGATCTCTGACAGGAGCACTTGTTCCTGGTTATTTCTACAGGGAGTTTCCAGTTATGATTCCACCTCACACTGAAATGCAAAATAAAATACCCTTCCAGTTGGCAAGTGGTTGCTGTTTCCTGACTGGGAGTGTCAAAGATAAGGTAGTGGCTCATGGAAGAATAGTTTTACAGTGTCTTAGGCAATTTTTTAAAACCTGGGTCCCTCTTAAGTCGAGCAGCTCAGCTTGATTTCCTTGAACGATGAGCAGGAGGTATTTTAATTCTGCTTTTTGATATCCAGACACATGCTGCCAATCTGGGCACCAAAACAATCCAGGAAAAGCCACCGCACTCTGCCCAATGTACCAAACAACCCGGCCACTGCAAGGCAAGGCCGGCGTCCTGCAATTCCCCTCAGCACTCCCTGGCAGCCCTTACCTGCGGTGCAGCTCCCGGGCTATCGCTGTGTGCCTGCGTCTCCCTGGAGCAGCTCTGTGCCAGCGCCAGCCCTCGCTCTGTCCCTGTCACCAGCGCTGCCTTCACAGACGTCGTGCCCAGGTCAATGCCCAGCACACAGGTGGGCGCAGGTCCGCCCGCCGCGGCCATGAGGGGATGATTGTCACCTTGCCCGGCACAGACAGGCGGAACAGCACCCACCAAGCTGAGCCCCACACGGCTCCCGGTGCCGCCCGAGCCCCACACGGCTCCCGGTGCCGCCCGAGCCCCACACGGCTCCCGGTGCCGCCCGAGCCCCACACGGCTCCCGGTGCCGCACTGCGCGCTCCCAGGGACGGGGCAGGAGCGCGACCCGGACTTCGCCCTCAGGCTGAAGGTGCTCCCCTGCCCTCAGTGCTCCCCGGCCATTACCCCTCCACTGTAACAGTGACAAACCGCCCTTTCCACAGCTGCCCTGCGCTGCTTTAAACCACGTTTTTTATCAAAACCAAAGCACCACGGCGCCGAGCCTGCCCTATCCCCCCGCACAGCTCTGACCCCACATAGACCCGCTTCGCCACACCCAAGATGGCCCCGGGGGCGGCCGCAGCGACGCGGTGGGCGCTGGGCGGGGAGTCCACAGCCGATCGCCTCACGTGAGAGCTGAAAGGGGAAGAACCGGGACGGCGCCAGGCACTGAAGGGGGTGGGTTGCCGCCCGCTCCCCGGTACCTCCGCCTCGTCAGCGGCGCGTTCCAAAGCACCGGGTACCCCGCTCCGCCGGCGCTCCGGAGGAAAGCGCGTCAGGACTACAAGTCCCAGCGTGCACCGCGGCGCGTCGCCAGCGGCGAGGGTCTGGCGGGGGCGCGGGGGCTGCCGAGATTTGTAGTCCCGCGCGTTGGGGTGGGGCGGGTCCGTCACGGGAGCAGCGCTGAGGTAAAGATGTGACCGGGACGGGGAGATCGGTGCCTTCCGAGGGGGGCTGAGGGTCCCTCGGCCGGGCTGGGGGCCGTGGTGCTGCGGAGGGAGCTGTTTGCCGCGGCTTCCAGCGGAGGGGATGGGCTGAGTGGCCGTGTGAGTGCTGAGGAAAGCTTCTCTCTGCTTTTTCTGCAGCTTTTCCACCATGAGGACGCGGTACCTGCTCCCCGCTCTGCTGAGCCTCTCGCTGGCGCTGCTGGGGCCTGGCGGTGAGTGTTCGGTCAGTGCAGCTTGGGCCCACAGGGCTCCAGAGCAGTGAGAGAGGGAAAAGAGCAGCTCTTTAGTTATTCCATTACACCCCTCCAGGGATACCTGTGCCGCGCTTCCCATCAGCTCTGCTCTCACGCCTTGCCTCGGCTTCTTGTGCTCCTACATTGTACTGAGATTGTGCACCTCATGCTCCAAAATCACTTCTGCAGATTGAATAGTGCCTGGGGTGCAGTCAGTGATGAACTGGGGAGCTCCTCTGCACATAACTTCTTACAGACGCTGTGTAATATGTGGCAACAGAAAAAAAACTGTACAGCTGTGTCCAGGCCAACCTGTGCAACCTGTATCTCTCTCTGTTTCTGTAAACATACATCCTCTTGGACATCTGGGTACTTGGATTGGATTTGTGGCCCAATAAACAATTTTATATTAAGTTTGGGGCATTTGTGACTCCTAGATCACCAGGATCACGTCAAGAGCCAGGGTGGGTTTGCAGTACCCTATAACCTTCCCTTGACATGAAGTTTTGTTACCCTTCAAGCATTTCAATTACTTCCTTGCAACACGTTCAAGTGACAGAGATTTACTTCTCTTTTTAAGTTGCTTGGTGGCCTTGAAATAAGCTATTGTCCCCCTTTGCTTTTTATCATGTGTACTTATCTGATACTGCAGGGACCAATGGGTAAAATATCTATGGCACAAAAAAAAAGTGGGTTGTTCTTCGGAAGGAGCTGTTCGTAGTAATTGAGATTTTTGTGGGTGTCTTTTTCCCCCCTACAGATGGAGCCATTGTGTTGTCAGTCCCTGAAGTGGTTTCTCTAGAAAGTGGAAGTTCAAAAAATATCACTATCTCTCTGAGGTAAAATCATGATTGCAGCTTTACTTTCCCTCTGTAACATGGGCTGTCTTCCATAAGTTAATTTACAGTTCTTCCTTTTGTACAAAAATTATGCTTAAGAGAAACTTGCATTTCCTAGAAGGATCACATCCTGGAGAAATGCTCAGTGGAGTTCTTTAGGAAAGCTGGGCAGGACTGTGTCGCTTGGAAAGGTTTTATTTGTTTTGTTTTGTCTTTCTGCTGTAATTTCTGTCCTTCATCACTCCAAGTACCTGTGCCTTGTTTCAGCAAAGGCTAATGAGCACCAGGAGAGGATAGGATAGGATAGGACAGGATCTTTTGGTGACTTTGCCACTTGTGTGGAGAAGAAGAAGGTACAATGTAGCCATAACTGGATCAGGTAAAAGAAGCAGTGCAATGCTCACACAGTTTGGTGCTGGTTCCTCTGAATATGAGACAGGTTCTGTTGTGTGTGGGCTGCTCATTCCTGAGAGGATTGAGCAGATGCTCCTCTGCAGCTCCAAAGCAGCCCCTGAGCTCAGACACCAGCCTAATTTGTTTTTTCTGCCTTCTCAGGGCTCCACTAAACGAGACACTGGTGATAACTCTTAATATTACACACTCCTCAAAGCACAGCACCATTGTTGAACTTCCTGATGAGGTAAGTGAGAGCACAGACTTGTAGCCTTATGCAAAAAGCTCCTGCTATTATGGTGCAACTCCTCTTTCTTCCCTCTGCTCTGCCTTGCAGGTACAGTTCCCTGCAGGTCACACTAAAGCAGACTTCCAAGTGAAAGCAGATGATGTGGGACAAGTAACAGTTTACCTTTATCCAAATAATTCCAACTTAACTGGGTGAGAAACTGGTTTTTTGTTCTACTTACTATCCTGTAGCTTCCTAAGAGTTGGGGTAACTACTCCTAGGAGTTAAATGGGACATGGGTGGGATGCAGTTAAGATGTGGTAACCCTGCAGCAAATCCCCAAGGACTCAGATAAATAGAGGGCACAGAAGGAGAGTGGTGTCTAAGATTTAATTACAAGATGACTGAGTTCTCATGGCTCCTTAGTCTGGTTTTAATAGTGCCTCCCAAAAGTGTGAAGATTACATGTCAGCTTTTCTGCTCTGGGAAGCATTTGGCTGTCAGTGTCCAGTGGAGTGCTGTTCTTACTGTGCAGGATTTGTTCTGGAGTTCCTGGGGTGCGTCACTTAGGGGAGCCCTCTCCTCACCGATGCCACTTCTCCCTCCTGGGAAAAGCCTAGCCAGATGGAGAAAGCTGGATTGCATTTGCTTGTGGCTCAGATATTACTGAGCAACAGAGTGCTCCTGTTTTACTTCCTTGTTTTGCTTCTGCTTTTGACACTTGAGGTGAGGGTAGAGGCAAGCACGTGGAATGTTCACAGGGCAGCACAATCACGAGGGTGAGCAGTGCAGCTCTGCTCTTGCCTAACAGGCTCTGTGCTGAGAGAGTGGAAGCCACAGGCACAAGGTGACCTTTGGGAACATTCCCATAGTAAAAGGATGGAAAGGAAAGACTCAGGAGGAGTGGGAGGTGTCCCAAAGATAACAAGGTCACAAATGAAAAGGGGAGCAAGTCAGCTGAACCCAACCAGATCTTTATTGTCTTGTCTCAACACCTGGACTCTATTTCCTCTCTCAGAGCAGAATATGAAAAAATCTCCTGAAAAAAAACATTTGTTAACTGATTCTTCTTGCATTAACCATCAGGCCTAGGATTCAATTTCAAGTGATTCACAGCATCATAGTGAGATATGCTGATGAGGTGATTGGCTGGATCTATTTCGTCGCCTGGTCCATCTCCTTTTATCCTCAACTTTTTGAGAACTGGCGACGGAAAAGGTAAAGAGATGTGTTTGCAAGTCACTAAAGCACTTCTGCAAATCATGTTCATGGCTTCAGTTACATCTGTCTTAGTTATTGGGAGTTGTCTGTGGAAAGATGGGAAAAAAGGCAAAGGTAGGGTCTGAATAGTTGCAGCCCCAGTGAGATTTTATATATGCAGGTTAGAGGGAAACCAAGTGCATCCTACAAACACCTGATCCTAAGATTTGGCATCCAGTATGAATTTGTGATAGAGGAGACTTCCCCATTCCTTTTGGTGCCATGTTGTAAATCATCTGGCTGAGCCAGCTGTGATGATCACTGTCAGAGATTACCAGCCTTGAGAGGTGGTTCTCAGACACCTCCTTGTAGTGTCATCATGAGGCCAGCTCCCCTTGAGCTAAATGACTCGAAATAGGAACATTATCATGTATGAAAATGATAATCATCTGGCAATGATGCACTTGTACTTTGTGGATTCAGACTGGAAGGGCTTTATCAGACAGGCTGAGCTCGTGGAGGGGTGCAGTTAAAGAGCAGAGACACAAATTGATCCATGAGAGCTCTGTTATTTCACCCAGCTTCCTGATGAACTCACAGCGTTGGTCACAATGCCTGAAGCTTTTGCTTACACCAGAAACTGCTATAAATCAATAGATTCCAGGGTCAATTTGTCCCTGGAACTGCCTGTAACTCTCTTATGCATGTTTATCTTTTTTTTTTCCCCCTTCTCTAGTGTTGTTGGACTAAGCTTTGACTTCATAGCATTAAACCTTACTGGCTTTATAGCATACAGCGTGTTTAATGTTGGGCTCTTCTGGATTCCTTTGATTAAGGTGAGCATGATTCTCTCTAAACACGTGCTGGGGGAGTGAGTATGTGCAGAAAGGAGTTAAGGCACGTGGCTGGTTTTGCTTTCTCTTACCTTTAGGAGGAATTCCTGGTCAGTTATCCCAGCGGGGTGAACCCTGTGGCCATCAATGATGTTTTCTTCAGTCTCCACGCAGTAGCCCTGACCCTCCTCACCATCATTCAGTGCTGCATCTACGAGGTGGGTCTGGGTGCTGGGCTCACCTGGGCTCTGCCAGAGCTCCCTCTGCCGGGCACCTCCCCGCTCCTTTAGGGCTCCAAAATCCCAAATTCCCTGCGCTTCCACCAGCCTTTCCAGGAACCAGGCTTCACAGTCCAGCTGCCTTCAGCTTTCCTGAGCTAACCTTATCTACTTCAGCCTCCTGGATGTTCCGAGTGTATAAGTAAACTCCTTAGGGACTCAAAATAACTGAGGCAAACAGCCAAGTTCATAAAGTTCCCAAACAGATCTCTAGCCAGCACATAGATTACAGCTCTTCACAACACAAATGCTTTGCTGTTTCTTTGGAGCATTCTTCAAGCTATGATAGGACTTTAGATACACCCTGCAATTCAAACACAGTTTTTTCAACTGCTTTCCTAAAACAGCTGTAAATACCCTTTCATAATTCACACCTTTTCAAGTGAGACTGATTGTTACAATCAAGTGATTCTTACTTAATTCCATTGATTGTTCCAGTCAGGTGGTTCTTTGTTTGATTTTCATTGTAAATGCCTCTCATCTGAACAGGCCAATTTTCTCTAGATGGGAACTGTTTCTCTCTTGGGGTTCTTCCTCTGGTCATGCTAAATCTAAAACAGCCCATCTGTCATTATTGACAGGTACTACAGAATTTTCTAGTGAAGAATTAGAAAGCAGCCATAAATCTTTTACCATAATGGTATTATCAGCCTTTTGTACATACAGGAGCTCTTGATCTCATCAGGTTGAATTGTGGAGCTTTGTTACAGATGATGCACCATAAATACTCAAGAATACTGTTCCCCCTTGCTCAGGGACAGCAGTGTTTTAAATTATTTATATGAATATTGCTCATCAACTCTTGCAAACCTCCAGCTGGTTGCTGTAGCACTTGCTCAATCTTAAAGTTCTTCTTGTGGTACCAGCCTGACTGGTAAAACAGGTTTGGAGTGTAGCATTGCAGGGTCCTGAACAAACTGTATCTTTGTGTCTGGGGATGTGTAACCTGGCCAAAATGTATCTGTGTTTCTATTTCAGAGAGCAGGTCAGAAAGTATCCAAAGTTGTTGTTGGACTCCTGGCACTTGCGTGGATCTTCACCTTCACAACGCTGTTCCTGGCTGCAGCTGAGGTGATGACATGGCTGCAGTTCTTGTTCTGCTTCTCCTACATTAAGTTAGCAGTCACACTGATAAAATACTTCCCACAGGTAAATGTGAATTATTCTGCTTGCATTCCATATCCCTGCCACCCTAAGCCTGCAGTGTGTGCTCTTGAAAGTCTGAAGAGACTAAACCACCAATGATTATTTATTAATAGTGACAAACCAGTAGAATTGTACTGAAAGCTGACTGAAAGTCAATCAGAGTCACATGCATGACCCTGTGACTGATTTCTTGTCACACTCCCAGGCCTACATGAATTTCCGTCGGAAGAGCACTGAGGGATGGAGTATTGGAAATGTGTTACTGGACTTCACTGGGGGAAGCTTCAGCCTTCTCCAGATGTTTCTGCAGTCATACAACAATGGTAAGCCTGGAACTGAGCTGCTGGAGCCTGTCTTAATGGGGTGGGAAATCCCACTACAAAGCAGATATAAAGCAGTAGGTTATCTCAGAAGAATGATGTTTGTGCTGTGTTGTGGGGAGCTGTTCTTATAGGAAGGATAAAGAAGCTGTTCATATTCCCTCAAGATATAAAATGAAGTAGCCATCCTGAAGAAACCACAGGAACAGTTATTAATTAGCTTTGCATAAGATGTGCACTGCAGTCTTAGGTGTGTCTGAGCAGTCCAGGTAATGGACATGAACTTCTCTAAAGTGTTTTAAGACAAGCTACACTTTTGGAGTAAGACTTAACTCTAATTTTGTGTTTGACAGATGAGTGGAGGTTAATCTTTGGAGATCCAACCAAGTTTGGCCTGGGTGTCTTCTCCATTGTCTTTGATATTGTTTTCATGGCCCAGCACTACTGCCTGTACAGGAGACGAGGGTATGAACCTTGTGAATAACAAACATCACTTGTGGAGACTCAAACTGTAAACTGAACTTGGCCCTACCCTGTCTGAGGGCTTTCAAGATTCTTGCTGCCAGTTACCAGAAATACTGATTCTGATCTCTGTGACTGGATCCTCTCTGGGCTGGAACACAAGCTGTTGCCTTGCCAAGCACTGGCTGCCAGGTGCCTTAAGGACAGCAAGCTCTCAGCTGCACATGGGACACTTGTGCCTGTTGGAGCTGCACACACAGCTCAGAGGGAGCTGTCCAAGCAACACATGGCTCTTTTTTCACCAACCACAGGGAAGAGAAAGACCAAAGTGATGTCTTTCTGATTGGAGGTGAAGCACAAAGAGCAGAGTTATGTCTTCCAAAAATCTGAGATTTTTTTAAGCAACCACTTAATATCTTTAAGTAATGACTGAAGACTGTCTGTGGATCCAAGTGCTGCTGCTGACCTTTCCCAGACAGCTCACACTCCACCACCACTCAGGCTGGCCACAGTGGTACATCACAATAATGGGGTTTATAACAAATGCACAAATATTATAATTTGAACTCTTTATTAAAAAAAATCCTAACAAACAGAAGCTGTATTCTTATTTCACTGACAGCTCTTTCAAAGGTGCTAAGACAAGTAATTAGAAGGAAATATGTGCATTTATACTTGAATGCTTAGAACCTAATGTGTCTTTCTAGGTGTCAACCTAAGGAAAACCAGATTCCAGGTGAGGTTTGACAGTTCCCCACCAGTGGAACCAGACCTTACTGACCTCAGTAATTCCACAGTTTACCCTTGAGCCAAAAAAAGTCACAGCTAGAGGCACCCAAGTGATGTGGCACTCTTAAATGTAAGGAGAAACAGCTCAGGAAAAGCAACTTTTTTTTATTGTGTGTAAAATCAAGTGAAAAAAGCAGTACAAATAGCAGTGTATCTTTATAGTAACAAAAATAACTCCAACTTGAAAGACTTAAAATTTTCTACTGAATTCTTAAGTTACAAAGTTCCAAAGCAGGATTGTAGTGATTCCAGAGATATAAAATTGGTAAGTAGGCATCTGCTGGTGTGCACAGAACAGTCTGAGATGCATCAACCACAATGTACATGGCACAGCAGTAAGGTACTGAATAAATTAGTCTGCCACCTCCTCGTGCTCTATTTACAACAGCTTACCTCAAGGCTGCTTAAGGGAACTACAGATATGTATAGATCAACTGAAGAGGATTAAAAACTCCAGGTTTTGGATAATTGTAAAGCTAACTGGCTAACAAACCACAGGATGCTAGATCATGGACTTAGTGTTGCAGCAAGAATCTTCAGTCCTGTGGCATGTTGATTTAAACCACTTAGTATCCTACCAGAAGTTTAAATTTGGTCAAGAGGCACTTCTGTAAATGACTGGCATATTCATCTCTTCCATCCAATAAATCACTGATTTAAGCAAAGTCTTCTAAAAGACAAACCAAAATCCCTCCCATTTCAAGTCTGATAGAAGTGGAATGAAGGACTGAAAACTCTACAGCTATGAGTAGCATTTCTGATAAGTTCAGGAACATTGTTTTGTTTCCTGCTCCATATTCCTTTAAATTAAACTCAATTCATCTGATGGCACAAATTGGGAAGAAGGAGAATTCAGGTTTTACCCTGCCAGTGAGGTTGAACTGTAGTGTCCATGGAGTTGTAGTGTACTTCACAGGCACTGATCTAACACTTGTGTGTTACTCAGTTATTTCTTGCCTGAAGGGGCTGCTTTGTCCAGGGAATATTTGCAGGAAACTGTAATGCCCCAAACCCTTCAGCCACTCTCTATCTTGCACACAGTGAAGGATTAGTACAGTGCTCCTCCCCACAGCACTGTGCAGCTCTCAACTCTGGCTTTTGAATTTGGTAGCAGTGGTGGGGACAGGACAGCTCCCTTCTAAAAGCTTAGGCACAGCAAACCCTCTGGTCTCCCACAGCAGAAACCACATTTCCTCCTTAAATAGGAGGCTTTTGTGCTACAGAAGAATCCTGTCCAAGTTAAGGCTTTTCCAGTTGCTCTTAGATAACTTGGGTCTGTCCTGTCCTGAAAGCCATGACTACAGAAGTCTTGCCATGTACCTGCAGGGCAGACTTCAGAGAAGCACTCTGCTGAGGGGAGTATTGTTTTACTACTGCCAGTTACACCAGAAGAAGTTAAAATTAAAAAGTAGTGTTTACCACAGGTAGGAACATGCACTCCTTCCAGACAACCTGTTCCAGTCTAATAGTTGCTTCTTTCTTTGATACCAGTCTGTACATCTCCCTCCCCACCCCCTCCCCAGCTGGATGATGGATTAGGACATCATGGATTGCTGCACAGCCTTCTGCAGGGACTGCCTGGTCACCAGCAGCCGGACTACCTCCTCATTCCTTTTGGTCAGCCTCTTCCTGGCCTGGTCATGGGTCACCATTGTCATATCCCAGCCATTCACCTGGGAAAAAAACACATAAAATAAGGCAGGTACAAGGACTCACAGGTGTCCTGTAACTGTTCTATCAGAACCATGTAGTGGATAGGGTTATGCCACAGCTCAATTTATTTATAAACCCCACAAACTGTCCTGGGGAGTACCCAGAAGATTATTTTCCCCAGCAGATGCTTCTCTGCACAGTGCAGCTGGTACTACCTCAGTACTGTTGTATCTTGGTGCTTACCTGCATGATCTTATCTCCAGTCTGGAGTCCTGCAACTTCTGCTGGGCCTCCCTGTGTCACCTTTGTTACATAGATACCCTGGAAAAAAAAATTAGGTGTTCATTCACTAAATATGGAAGGATTCAGTATTCAAGGGCCATTTGACTGACAACACAAAAAAACTCTGTAGTGTGTGATGAGATTTTAGTTAAAAGCAGGCTTGTGCAATGTTGGAAAATAGAAAAGGTGGAGAAGTCACTTGAATAACCTAGTCTGCAAGTGATAATAGGGCAAGAGAGTAGCTGTGGTAGAGGGCAGAGGGCAGATGATGATTTCACAGACTCAGCCTTTGGGAGAGGGACTTGCTACAGAAAAAGATTATCTGACCTTGTCAGTCTTGTCTTCAGAGAAAGGATTCTGAGTAGGGTCCTGATCAATGCCACCCCCAATGCTGAATCCCAGAATCAAATTGTCACCTTGACGAAGCTTATGTATTTCAATTTTTTGCTGGAAAGAGAAAGAGATCAAATAGCTGAGCACTGTGATGAGTGGAAGAAATTTCAAGTGCATTTCAGACACTGATACTTCAGATCCAGTTTGATTGTTTTCACAGAGATCCAACGACACAGCCCAGCCCCTCAATTACTCAGAGCTGTCCTGCCTGCCCAGGAATAGAAGAGAACAACACTAAAACCAGAGCAGGTCTCTTTAAACATGACTCATGCCTTGATAACCAGCAGCCACTCATGACCATCTTGCTCATTATCCACATGCCTTATGTTCCTGCTAGTCCTATCAGCAGAAATAACAGCCTATTATTAGGATGGCTCTTTTTCAGGATAACTTTTATAACCCGGGGCAGGTTCCTCTCTGCCTGATGCACAAAGGCATCTGCCCAGCTTTGTGCATTATGTCAGCATTACAGAAATGCCAGCTGCTGCAATTCCTGAGCCAGGGTGAAAAGCCACGCCTGAACTCACACAATAACCTCTCAAAAGGTGCTTCGACCCTATCTAATGGAAGATGTTCCTGCTCGTTGCAGGGGAGTGGATGAGATGACCTTCATGGGTGCCTTCCAACCCAAACTATTCAGTGATTCTCTTCTCACAGCCCTGTCACACGGGCCCTGAACTTCCCCACTGAATTCCAAACTCCCTGGATTCCAAACATCCGTGTCCTCGGCCGGGGCCACACACCCATGCACAACCCCCGTTAGAGCCAGGGGAAAGCACAGAATCCTTCACTTGCACTGCGTGCTGATTAAAGCCATTATCTCACTCCAAAAGCTCTGCTTCCTAAACCCCACCCAGACAAGCAGGTGCTTATCCTGCCCTGCCCTCGCAGAGCGGGATCCGCACCGAGACTGGGCCCGGTACCGGGAGAACGCGCATCTCGGCGGGTCCGCTCCCTCTTCTCTCAAGCAGCCCCGGCCGGGGGTCGGTCCCTCCGCCCGGTGGAGTTTCCCCGCTGCTCTCCCACCCGGTATCGCGGACGGAGAATCTGACAGCCCCCGCAGCAGGGAGCGGCGGCCGGGGCGGCAACCGGGGCCGGCGGCGCTGCGGAGCGGGACTGCCCGGGCACCTCCGCCCTCC
>WBNO01017271.1:339149-358451 GCA_013400575.1 Peucedramus taeniatus
GATGAGAGGTATGGAGGAAGGGGAGGACGGGCGGGAGGGCCCGCGGGGCTCTCCCGGCGGCCTGAGGGCGGGCGGGCTCGTACAGCGCGTGTTTGCTTCGCCTCAGTGTCGGTGCGAGCGAGGAGGTGCCCGAGCCCGGCGCGGAGCCATGGCCGCCGTGGTGGCCAAGCGCGAGGGGCCGCAGTTCATCAGCGAGGCGGCGGTGCGGGGCAACGCGGCCATCCTGGACTATTGCCGCACCTCGGTGTCCGCCCTGTCGGGCGCCACCGCCGGCATCCTCGGCCTCACCGGCCTGCACGGCTTCATCTTCTACTTCCTGGCCTCCGTCCTCCTCTCCGTGCTGCTGGTGCTGAAGGCCGGGCGGCGGTGGAACAAGTACTTCAAGTCGCGGAGGCCGCTGTTCACGGGGGGGCTCGTGGGAGGGCTCTTCACCTACGTCCTGTTCTGGACTTTCCTGTACGGGATGGTTCACGTGTACTGAGCAGCTCCGCGGCTAACGGAGCGCCGGGACTGTTGCCAAAAGTCACTACACAATAGGCCAGCTCACTTTCCAAACTGTTGTCCATGGCTCGTGTCGTTAATGCTGTTGGTAAATTATGTCCAAGTACGAATTAATCAGTAGCACTGTTCTAATTAAACTGAATGTGAAGCACCGCTTGGATGCCTCCCGTATTTGTTTCATTGTTAAGGGGTGGTTTCTGTCGCTAAGAGCAGGCACAGCTGTGGGGTTTGATTGATATAATCCCTGTATCTTTTGTGTTTTGGATACACACACCAGTTGCAATCCCCTCTGGATGTGCTGCCTGTCCCTACACACAAATATTGGAGCAGTAACACAGCACTCTGAAATAATCAAATTATTTTAAAATTATTCCACCGACACAAGAAAATAATTAAGAGGATGTAAAGTTTTGGTACAGAAATGTACATGCAAACGTTCTCTTCCATGACTGCCATCAGTAAATGGCACTGTCACAGGTCTCCAGAAAAGTCACAAAAGGGGATAAATCATCCATCACCCACCATCCAGGTAATGCCTTTCCTATAGCCCTGTTCCTGAAAAAATAAGTGATTCATTGCTTTGCTCACATCACTATCATCAAGAGGAGGTGGTGTGACCTGAAAAAACACTTACAGAACACTCCCAGGGAGCACTGGCCTGAAGTGACACATTTTATTGCTGAACATGAAACACAAGGAGGAAAAAAAAAAGACAAAGTCATGAGAGGAGCTCCTGAGAAGGAATCTGGTTATGTTTTATTAACAGCAGGGGTTGTAGGAGTAGTGTTACACAGTCTAAAGAAAGGAAACGTTCTAGGGGATCTGGGAGGCCTGAAGACAGATTCAGGAAATAGCTTTGGTCCTCTCACAGGAGGATGTTTTGGCAAGTTAAAACAATGGTTTCAGCAGAGCACAGTCAGATTTGCACGTCAGGAGGAGCTGCTTGGGCACTGGTGCCAGGCCCTGATGTCACAGGGGGTTCACTGTGTGTTTCACCATCTAGAAATTACTCCAAGGAAACCCTGACAGTCAAAAGCCTGGTGGGAACTCTTGTGCAGTTCCCCAGGTGGTGATTTGTGTTTTCTTGAGGAGAGACTTCTGAGCTGGAGAGAAGGTTTTGGATGAGATCAGAGCACCAAAGGTACATGGTTTATCCCAAATGAACTCCACTGCTTAATTCTATTTTCTAGCCCCATTTTTGGTTCACTACACAGAAGCAGAGGGGGGAACTAGACTGGGGGGGGGTTTGCTGTCAGTGACTGGGTTCAGAGTTTGCCACTGCTAACAGAGGTGAATTTTAATTTAGGGTGAAGCTGTACCTCAGAGTAAAGACCTTAAAGAAGTTACAGCAGAGGTGGGTGCAGCTGCTGGTGCCATTTGTGCAGACACTCGATGGCAGCAGCTGCCTGATGCCACCCTCAGATGCTGCAGCAGGAGCCCTTTATCTTCTGGTATTCAAAGGGTGCACAGAAACACTTAATTTTCATCAGGACAGCTCCCAGTCAGTGGTGATGGGGCAGCATTTACAGAACACAATGATATTCCTTAAGCCCTTTTCTGAGATTAGTTACATCCTCACATGAGCATAAATGGACAAGATGGGCTGCAGGGAGACAGATTCTGCTGAGAGCAAGCACTTGTATTTCCTGGAGGTTAAAGTAGCAGGCAGATGTCTTCTAACTTCCCTGCTGTTGATGTATTTGGAGGAAGCTGGCCCAGCCTGTGGCCCTGGCAGAGCTTCCCTTCTCAGTCTGCAGCAGAGCCCAGGGTGTGTGAGAAACAGAGGCACTGAGTGCCCATCCAGACCTGCCCACCACGAGGAATCAGGCAGTGATGCAGCAAGGACAGTCCTGAGCAAATGAAAGCAGGCACTGAAGGAAGGAGGCAGAAGCTGTGCAGGTGCTTCCACGTTGCTTCTCAGTGCATTAACCCCCACAAGAGTGACTGTCCCTCCCTGCCTTAGGCCCTGCAGGATCACAGCCCCTTCCCCAGCCCCAAGAGCTGCTCCAATGCCACATTTCCTGAGCAGAGCAGTCCTGCTGCTTCACACCTGCTGTCACATCACCCAGGCAGGAGCTGGAGGCGGTGGCTGCCACGGCAGCAGAGCAGGGAACAAGTTGGATTTCAGCTTCAGCCCTTCCCAAAGTGCTCCCATCACAGCTTTTCTCCACATGGAAGCAAAGCACAGCCACAGGACAGCGCTGGCTGTTGGCATAAGTACAGATATATCTATCAGTGGATATAAAAACATTCATTTGGTGCCTTTGTCCTTTTATAAAAATCCTTTTATAAATCCATAGTGACGACACACGTTGCAAGCTCAGGATACCAGAAAAATCTCAGGGAAGAAAGGCAATCTTTAGAGAAGGTTTTTTCCTCTGGGAATCCTGATCATAGTAGGCCTGATCTGGGCTATGTCCACCTCCCAGTGCTGGTGTGATGCCACACCTGTGTGGATTTCCTGGAGTCCAGCTGGCAGAGCCACTGCTGTGCCTAGAGCCCACCGAGCTGCTCCGGGCTCTGATTCCCGTTCAGCGTAGGGCTCGACAAGGACTTCCTGGAGCTGGACCTGGGGAAACGAGCACAGGGACAGGATGAGCAGCCTGGGTTTGTTTCAGGAGGCAAAAATGTTCCCAGCCAGGCCTGTCTCACCTTACCCCAAAGGCCCCTCCACATCTCAGTTTCACGAGGCTCGTGGAGCTGCCCCAATTCCACCCTCGGTCATTAGGGACCAACAGCACGAGGCCATTGCCAGTCCAACCACAACACAGCAGCTGCCTCTGCTCCCCAGCTCACTGCAGCAAGCAATTACAGAGGAAGCCAATAACTTGGCCAAAATCATTTGGAAGAATATATTTCCCTGGAACTGTGCTCCTGTATCTCCTCCTATTTCTATCACTCAGCAAAAAGCCATGATTTTTAACACAAAGCTAGGCCCACTTACTTGACTTCCTCATACTTTTTGCCTCTATAAAAGTTACTCTTCTTGATCAGATATAGCAGCACCAGGTCACAAAAGAAAGCTCCCTGCAAAGGGAAAGAACATGTGTTTTATCTTTGAAATGGAGAGGAAGTATTCTGATCTCATTAGAAATGAACATTAATGAAAGGATAACTTGTAAAAACTGTTTGCCTTCATTCTCCATGCATTTTCCAGGGTATGTATATATAATATACAGCCTGTGGGGGTGTTTAGACTACCAGGTTTATAAACAAATGGTTTTAACACAGTACACAGACACACACCTGGCTGAGTAGTCTGAGTAGTAAAGATTCTGCTGGAGAAGGCTTAAACCCCCATCCTATTTGAGGTCTGGGTCCCCTGGGGTTACTTTAAGACAAAACATTCACTTACAGCTCCCATGAGTGCCAGCCCCGAGCTGATATTGATAATGGTGGGAATGATGTTAAATTTCCCTGCCTGGAAGAACAAAGGTCATGAAGTCAGCACTGAGAGAACAACCCACAAAACAAACTCAAGGGTGTGGTACTGCACTGGGGAAGCTGCTGCTGCCCCTGGGTGCATTTTGTTCCCAGGCACAACCACGGGGGATTTGCAGTGAACAATTTTGGAGGCTGAAGGTCTGTGTGTCTTAGATCTGACTGTCCCTGGCTGCATTTCTGAGTTTGCATCATCCCTGGATTAGGCTTCTTTTCTCTCTGCAGTCCTTGCACATGGAAAACAATCTCTGGAGCACATTTATTTCTGTTGGGCTTTACATGAGTCTGGTTTTAAGTAGAGGAGGTGCAGGCTCAGCTGCACTCCAGGTGATCTCTCCTACATGGGGATTAGCTCCACATGGATGGATGGGAAAAGCCTTTCCCTACAGTATCTGCTCCATGCTATCTTTACCTCAGAGCTGCCTCCCCCCACTTCCTTTCTCTGCAGGCTCTGGGACATCCTGGCCTGGGCCTCACCTTGCCGTTCACCATCACATCGAAGCGGATTCCGTAGGCTTTAATCAGTGTCCTGTAGTCGATCCCCTCAGCATCCCGGTAATACTTGGCAAACCTGGAATACAGCAATGCTGGCTTTAACTCCACCTGCCCCTCTGAGTTCTCTCATCCCTTCAAAGAGCTCTGTTCCCTTATCAAAGCCAGCTTTAGCCTGCCAGGAGCACTCCCTCCCTCCCTCCTCTGCAGCGCTCGGCTGCGGCAGTGCTTGGCACAGGCTGGTGCCACCCCACTGCCAACCTCCAGCACCTGCAAGTCCAAACAGCCCAGCCCAGCTGTGGTACTGCATCATGCCCTCCTCTGTACCCACCTGAAGTTGTACCCAGAAGAGATGGAGGTTTCTGCAGACTTGTTATCCAGCCGGCTAAAAGAATAGTGAGGATTACATTCAGAAGGGGCTTTATCAAGATCACAGTTCCATTCAATCTGAATTCCTATCACACCACCCTTAAAAGAGAGAGACAGGGTGAGTTGTTTAAGCTTAGTTCAGTTAGAGTGTCTTCAAATTTGTCAGACCCTTGGACAGGCTTTCCCCAGGGGCAAGAAGCAGCTGCACTTCTGGTCAAACAAGGGGCACACACTCCTGCCTGGGCTGAGTTCAGGTGTGTGACATTAATCCTGTCATTACTCTACAACCCATTTCTCCCTGTGCTGGTATCCTGAGGTTTCTCATCCCAGGACATTGATTTAATTCCACACTTCAGTGGGGAAGATGATCTTTTATGCAGGGGTGTATTTCCAGAGTTCTGGGTTTAAACTAACAGTGTAGTTATGTTGAAATTAAACAAAGAATCCCTGCTGGCATAGCAGCAGTTTGGGCAGCCCTGAATAGAAATAACACCCAACCAGCTTTTTTAGAGGACCCCCATTTCCTGGAGACAGGATAAATGAGACCAGCTTGACTTTAAGCACTGCCACCTCTGCAGTGCAGCCTGGGCAGGAGGCAGCTCCCTGGGCAGTGACTCCTCACAGCCTCCCAGTGAGCAGTGACCCAGCTGGGAACACCCAGGAGCCCCGGGGCACTCCTACCTCCGAGGCCATTTCCTGGAAGTTGCCCCCAGCCCAGCGGACGATGTTGCCCAGCACGAAGATGGGGCAGTAGGGATGCTCCTGGCTGTACCGACAGGTCTTCAGGTAGGACTCGTTGTTAGTTGCCAGCACATTCATCCTGCACGTAGGAAACAGGGAAATCCACCTTGGCTCCCTCTTTCCTTGCCTTCAGAGCCTGCAGCAGGACTACAGAGACAAGAGGCTTCTCCAACACCCTCTGCACAGCAGCCTCGTCACCCTGAGAGTGTCTCTGCTGCTGGCCTGGGGAAAGCAGTCTGTCTCCCAAAAATGACCTCCTGGCCAGGAAAGGACTTGGCCAGCTGAATCTGGGCTCAAGAAAGGACTCACACAGAACAGATTGCCAGACTGCTCCAGGGCCACCTGTTTTTCTCAAGGGAAAACAACAGAATTCTAGAAATGCCTATCTGAGCCCAGGACAAGAGCCAGAACATGCAGATTTCTACACTGCTTTAGTTTGTTCATATTGCAGCAGCAAAGGCAAACAAATATTTTTTTAAATTTTCATTTTTTGCCAGCCTTGTCCAGGCACTTTATTTTTCTGGAGGAGGGGGAATATCTGTTAAGCAGGAGCAGCTCAGGAACCTGTGGCACTTACTTGGAGAACTTAAACTTGGGGAAGCGAATGGAGTTCTTGATGTAAACAGTGAAGTTTTCTGCACTGCCCAGAAGTGGTTTCCTGGAAAACAAGGGTTTGTTGTCTTTGTCCCCTGCCCACATGTGAAATCTTGAATTGCCATTTTAGAAGCAGCTTCATCCAATAGGTTGGATGGCACAGACCAGCTGTGCCACTTCCCCCACAGTGCCAGCGAGGGGTTGGTGAGGAGCGTGCAGGTCCAGGGGACACCTCGAGAGCTGGGAACAGCCAGGGACAGAAGCAGGGGGAGCAGAGGGCCAGTCCTGCCAGTCCTTCCCTGAGAGCTGGGAACAGCCAGGGACAGAGGCAGGGGGAGCAGACAGCCAGTCCTGCCAGGGGGGCCTTGCAGAGGCCCCTCCTGCACTGAGCAGCCAACATTCCAGCAAGCACCCAAGCAGAAGGGACACAGGAACTGCCCTGGCTGACACACAAGGCAAGCAACTCAAGCTTGGAAACAAGACACATACTTGGGCTTGGATCTTTTCTCCACTGGGCACCAGGCCAGTATCTCACAAGTCCCTCTGGTGCTGCCTCTGTCTTTCAAACAACGGCCAGTCTTAACCCCTGCGAGCAGACATCACAGAAAAGGTCACAGTGAGCAGCTGCCTCCTCTCCTTGCCTACAGGGCACGTGAAAATAAAGGATTTTCCCTCTCCTCCCTGCTGTGAAAGGGCCTCTCAGCTAGAACAAACACCCTCTTGTGCCTCTGAGCAGCCTGGGGTTCCCTGGCCCAGCCACCACAGAGCTGTAAGCAAGGCAGGGATCTCAATAAGAGAGGAGAGGAAAGAAAGGCCTTGATGCTCTCTGTAATCAGAGATTTGGGGGGTGTTCCCAGGATGAGGCCTCTGAAGGACACCAGACACAGCACAGACAGGGACACCTCCCTTACCATTGCCAGCCACCACTGCTTCCCCTTCCAGGCAGTCTGTGTCCTTGTCACACAGGGCATCAGGAATGCTGGCACTCTGCAGAGAGGAAAAGGACACAAGTGACACTGTGACAGGACACCAGAGCCAGAGAAAGTGCTGCTGACCTGGGGTGGATTCTGTGTGAGCACTAAAACCACCCAGCTGAAGTGGTAACTGGGGATCATGCAAATATATCCCAGCACCAGCAGCAGCATTCAGCCACACCCTCCCATTTTGGGTTCTGCTCAGTCTGGAGAGGGGCAGACTGAAAAAAACAACATTAGTACTCACCAAAACTGGGCAGGAGGCCATTTTGCTTTGAGATAACCCTCCCTTGGATCTAAACCACAAAGTTCTGTGGCCCAAATGTACCCCATCCTGGCTGCACGGCCACCAGAGGACAGCAGTGCCCTGACCAAGCCAGCTGTGCTCCTGGTGTGACATGGAAAATCCATCTGCTGCATGGACAAAATCTATCTGCTCCATGGACAAAATCCATCTGCTCCATGGACAAAAATCTCCCTGCACAGCCAGACACATCCTCCCCAGGCTCCAGCCCACTCCAAAAATCTCCACAGAGGATATTCCACATGACA
The DNA here is from genome assembly GCA_013400575.1 of Peucedramus taeniatus. Lineage (NCBI taxonomy): Eukaryota > Metazoa > Chordata > Aves > Passeriformes > Fringillidae > Peucedramus > Peucedramus taeniatus. Next base: position 346,814 of record WBNO01017271.1, read on the forward strand.
CAAGCACCTCCTGCCTTTGGCCTTCAGGACATGTTCTGGAAGGTGCTGAGCAACCACCCCGTGTCTGGAAGGCAATGACAGCCTGAATGTTCAGCCCTTTACAGCATGGGGCTCTTAAAAAGTCTCCTCTCCCCATAACTACCCTGAGTGACTCGAAGTTGTTTTCTCAGGGCCTTTTCTAACCCTGAGCAATCACTGTCTGGTCTCATCTCCACCTGGGCAGAAATTCAACACCACCTAAAGCCAGGAAGGCTCTACATGCTCAATGCCTCTGGAAATTAAGACAGCTGAGCCTCCCAGGTTTACAGTAATTTCCCAACTGAGCTTATACACTACAGGAAAAAATACTTGTCTTTCATCCTTCCTTTCTTTGTTGCTCCAGAAGTGTCCTCTGCCAGTTCTTACCCCCGGTTTTGCAGGGGTCTGGGGGTCAAGGGGCTCAGTTCTTCCTACCTCAGGACACGTGGCTTGTCTCTGGTTTGGGGTCACAATCAGATTTGTCATGACAAAGAAGACACTTTCACCCTGCAATAAACGAAGAGTTAGAAAACTTGGTTTATTTTTAAAGAACTTGTAATAAGGAGCACGAAGCTCTCTTCAGAACAGAACAACCCCCTCTCCCCACGGCTTTTCAGGCTGAGATATAACATCACCCTTTGTGTGGATATTTGTTTGGATGAATTCCCTCACACTGTGGGTGCACACACAACCAGGAGAGCCAGCCCACGGTCCTGGGGGGAGGCAGAGCACCCCCAGCATCTCAAATAAAAAACTGAAAACAGAAAACCCCTTCCAGCATCACTTTCTTGTATCCCAGCTCCTGCTAACTCACAGGGAAGACCTGGACAGATCACTTCAGCACCCACAGGGGGTGATGCCAACCTGGGGAGGGATGACATAGTCTGCAACATCCCAAATCCTCTCCCCCAGCTCCGAGGTGTTGGTGAAGGCCACCCCTTTCAGCTTGGTGATGACAGAGCTCTGGAGGGATGTGTCTGTGTCCTGGTAGCCTTTCTTGACCACAAACACCCACCTGTGTGAACACAGCAGCGTTAGGGGTGGTCAGACAGAGAAAGTCACACCAAGGTCAAATCAAAACACGTCAATGACACCAAACCCTCTGCAACTGCTACTGCTAATAAAGGATAAACCCTTGGACACAAGCTGTGCTTGCCAACAGTGGAGAAATGTGTAAAAACAGGTCATGAGGTAAAAAACCAAAGCCTCCATCTGTGCTACACTCAGCAACCTCAGAAAGGGAAAGGAAGAGCAGGGCTGTGTCTTTCTCAAGATGAAAAACAAGAGAGGCCTGTGCAGGATGCAGGGCAGAATTTGGTTGGTTTCACAAGTACAGAACTCTCACTTCAGCACTGAGCTGCCAGCCAGGAGCAGACCAGGCTGGGAGATGGAACCCCTGCAGCTGAGCTGGGAATGCCTGACACAAACCTGCAGGGAATATTCCCAGCTGCATCCAGGCTCCTTTGTAAGCCAGGGAGATGGGAACAACCTGACTGCATCCTGGGAGAGCTGCTGCCTTCCTAAGCAATCCAGGGAAAGCTTTGCTTCCTTCTCTCCACTGGAAACAGCAGGACTTTCATTTCCCTGGGTGAAAACCTCTGGCTCAAATGAAATGCTTCCAGCTCCCCCACAATACTGCTAAAATCACCTGCCAGGACAATAAATCCTTGAAGAAGCTGAGGGTGCTGGGGTGGGTTGGAAGAGGGAGAGAGGCTGAATCTGTGGCACAATTCCCCTTTTCAGGCTCTCCTGCCCTGAGGAGAGGGGAAGGGGCAGCACTGGTGACACACAGCCCTTCACCTGCCACGTGTGACAAACCTGCACATTATCATTCCCACTGTTATAAATCCCTATTATAATATTGTATTTAATATAAATTTAAATATCATTTAATATTTTCACAAATATTACAATGGATACTATATGTATAATGTCAAAATAACTTTGCTATAAAAATATAGTTTTTATTTCTGTTAGAGTAGTGAAATAACTGATACAATTATGCTTGTGTTAAACTGCTGCTTGGTTGGGATAACATTCAGTGAACACATGAAGACCCCTGCTATTGAAAGGCCAACTGTCAGCACTTATCAGCAGAAAATATGGACCAAGGCCCAAAACTGAATGTGATGATAAGAATGGACTAAAACCACAACCAAGGAATCCACCTGCTCTAAAAAGGCAGCCCCGAGGATGAGCCATGCTAAACAATTCTTGGAACATGTTAACTGCTTTGGGGGAAAGTTTTAATATGCATAATTGTTTATTAATATGCAACAGGCTGATGCAATAGAAATGGTAGATGAAGGTTGTTTCTGAAATAGCCAGGGTGCTCTTGGTGGAATGCCAAGGGGCACCTGGCTAATAAACTGTTTGCTTTATTGCCTTTTTCTCCTAATGTCTGTTATTAAACTTTGAAATTCCTACAGGAGAGTGAACCTTGTTTTTCACACCCACCCTGAGAAGTTTCCTGCTTTCCTCTTTTCGCAAGAACACTGATTTCCTCTCCCAGGAGGGCTCAAAAGCAGCTCTTTGCATTTTCTGCAGTGAATCAGTGAAGAAATGGCAGCTGCATCCCAGAAATAGTCCAGAAGGGTTTGGTGATCCCCACCCCAAGCCAGCCTTTGAACAGGGACACGTTCCTGTAAGCCCCAGGCACAAAGGGGTCACTGCAGGGACCATCAGTGACAGTGCCAGGGGTTTGCAGGGGGCAACAGATGCCAAAGGAGGAGAACAACCCTTCCCTGTCCATGCTGTATCTCTCTTGGTGCTCAGCAATGCTCTCCAGAGGGTTCCTGCCTCAGCCAGCCTGCTGAGGTGCTGCTCTGCTCCCTGGAGCAGGCTCTGGGGCTGCACAGCTTTCTATAAATACACCCAGCACGTAAAAATGACTCTGCTATATTTAATCAGTGGAAACACGAGGTGTGGGAAAAGTGAAGGGACCAGAAGCACAGACAGTGAGGGGACAGAGTTAGGTGTCACAACCTAAAAAGCCTCAGAAACTCAAGAACCGACAGCACAGGCTGGATAATTCCAGGTCTGAGCCTGCAGGGACCATCCCTGTGCCCATTACCCACCAGCATGACCAGTCTGCTGCAGAACTGGGCCTTTCCCAGGCTGTTCCTGAGCCAAGCTGCCCTGCTCTGAAATGAATGCAAAGCAGCTGAGATTCCTGCTGCCTCAGCCCCCAGAGCCCGGCTGCTGCAGCCCACTCCAGCACAGAAATCCCCCATTTTCTGCTTGCTTCCCTCCCAGCTACACCTGAGCAGGTGGTGATGCTGTGCAGAAAATGCAGGTGTGCCCCAAGGCTCAGCACCAGGGCTGTTAATGCTCATTTCTCCTGAGGAGTCACACAGCAGGGTTTGGCACCGTTCCCACAAAATATAGAAATAAAGGCATAAATAATGCAGTACAAAGCCATAGTCACTGGGTCTATTTTAACCCGACCTTAATCTGAAGGGTAGAGCTGAATGTAGCCATCCCTAGCATGTGAAAAATCAGATATAACCTATTAGACACCACAAAATGCAGCTGTATAAACCTGTCTGATGACCTGCATTGAAATCAGGAGGCACACCAAGCTGCCACTGTGTGCAGAGTACCCTGATTCATCTTTATCACAGCAAAATCCATCTTTACCACAGCAAAACATGAAGCAAAGGCTGATTCTTACCCCACCAGGTAAGCCAGGATGGAGAGCTGCACCACTCGGTAGAGGACCCCAACCTTCTTGTTCTTGGCAATGACGTATTTCTCCGTTTTATAATCGAAAAGAGACAGAAATAAAGCTTTCCAAGCCACCTGCCCCATGCTCCCAGCTCGCTCGGTGGCTGGAGCAGGCACAGCTCGCACCACCCACACGTGCAGTGCATGGAAACCTGACACACAGCCCTGCTCTCCTCCTCCTCCTCCTCCCTCTCCCTCCTCTGCTCTCCAGCAGCTCAGTCAGAAGCCAGCAGCTGCACTGTCACATCCTTCCTGAGCTGCTTTCCAGCTGATTCATCCCTCGGGATAGCCCCTCTCCCCTCCCCAGGTTTCATTCTCTCCCCCCAGAAAATGTTTCGAGTGAAATGTGCTACAGCACAAAGCCACGCTCACACAATCTCAGCATGTGCTGAGCTGGAAGGGACCCACAAGAACATCCAGCCCAGCTCTGAGCCCTGCACAGACACCCCAAAAATCCCACCCTGTGAGATCACCCTGCCTGGCAGTGTTGTCCAAACACTGCTGGAGCCCTGGCAGGCTGTGACTATTCCCTGGGGAGCCTGGCAGTGCCCAGCACCCTACCAGAGAGCTTTTCCCTGATGCCCACCCTGAGCCAGCTGCACCCTTCCCTGGGTCCTGTCACTGTCACCAGAGAGCAGAGCTCAGCTGCAGCATCCAAGGGGACACAGGTACAGCCTCTCACAATTTCTGAGTGATTAAAGCCCTTCTTCAGCCTTTACAGGGTGACAACACATTGGGGTAAATTTTTGATTTTTTTTAAGCGTTTGCATGAGCAGTGAGAACCAGAGTCCTTGAGAGTCAGCCAAAATACCTGCCTGGTTCCCATTCCTTCACACCAAAACCCAAATGAAGAAACTAATGAATAAATTCTGCATGTGCCTAAGGATAAATCCATGCTTTCCAGGAACTGGACATGAGGAAACAAGCACAGAGGGCGAGCAGCCTGTGTTTGTTTCAGGAAACAATGGGGGCAAAAGGCTCCCAGCCAGGCCTGTCTCACCCAAAAACCCCTCCAAGCAGCAAAAGCTCCAGATTTCAGTTTCATGAGGCTTCTGGAGCTGCCCCAATTCCATCCTGGGTCCAACAGCACCAGGCCAGTGGCAGTGACACAGCACCTGCCTCTGCTCCCCAGCTCTCTGCAGCAAGGAGTTGCAGAGGGAGCCAGTAACTGCTAAACTCATTTCAAGAAATATAATTTCCTGTAATTGACCTCTGTTTGCCAATAACAATTACTGTGCTCCTGTATCTCCTTTTATTTCTATTATGCAGAAAAATGAAGAAGCTGCCCTGCACAAATCCCTTCCCTGAGAAAATCATTTTAAGATCTCAGGCTTTATGAAAATGTTGTCCTTCATCCTCCTTAAATTCATATAAAATTTAAACAGATGGATCTGGTTTTTAATGAAGTTGCTCCAAATCACAAGAGAATCACAACCAGCGTCATAAGGAACGAAGAACTCATTTCATCCCTCATCCCAGAGCCATCCCTAGAGCTCCTCTGCAAAGGGAAAGAAACCTTTCTCCAAAACCTTCTCCCTGCAAAGGGAAAGAAATTTTTCTCTTCTCTCTCTTTGTTCTCTGCAAAACTAGAACAAAGAGAGAGAAGAGAAAAATTTCTTTTCTCCAGAAACCTTCTCCCTGCAAAGGGAAAGAAACTTTTCTCTCATTTTCCTCTGCAAAGGGAAAGAAACCTCTCTCCCCTTTTCCTCTGCAAAGTGAAAGAAACTTTTCTCCAGAAACCTTCTCCCTGCAAAGGGAAAGAAACTTTTCTCTCATTTTCCTCTGCAAAGGGAAAGAAACCTCTCTCCCCTTTTCCTCTGCAAAGTGAAAGAAACTTTTCTCCAGAAACCTTCTCCCTGCAAAGGGAAAGAAATTTTTCTCTTCTCTCTCTTTGTTCTCTGCAAAACTAGAACACAAACCTGCCTGTGGCATCCTTGCAACCTGGTGGCTGCCCTGAGCCTTTGCAGTTATTTTTCAGGTCAATTAATCCAAGAAAGGTTTAAAAAAAACATCCCTAGAGGGAGAAATGTTCTGCTCTAGGTGAGGCCTGAAGGTGTAAACCACGTTTGATCACTGAAATGAAAAAAAAATGAGAATGCAAAACTGATACTGTCTTGTAGTTTTGGAGGCATCAGTAGAGGCACAGGTGGAATAGCTGTTTTGAAATTAAAAGTTTCCATTTGTATCAAATGTGCCTCAGAACACTGCTCGGCACAAGCTAAATTTTTGCTGATAATGCTGTTGCTGCAAAAGTTTTGCTTGTACTGAGCTGCAAAAACAATTTAGCTGGGACTTCGTGGCATGCTCTTAAGGATGTTGTTTTTATCACCCAGTTTTCACAACCTTGGAGGTTTTTTTTCTTACCTGGAAATCAAGTCTACTGCTGGCTTTGTCCAAGTATCTGTGGATGTTTAAACAAAAGCAGCTTCGTTCATAGCAGGGGACTAAATAACCCAACAAAGTCCAATTGCCACCAGTTAAAGATGCAAATAATGTAGAATCTCTCAGCTCTTCTCAAGGGACAGAGGCTGAATCTTCACTGCAAGGTATTTCCATTTTTCAGTTCCACATCTTGAATTTCTCATTAAAAAAACCCCAGTCCTGCTCCATTCCCACGAGGGCTGTTTGCTCAGTCTGGGAATTCTCCCAGGGAGAATTTCTCCTCCATGACTGAAACTCTTCCTTTCTATTTTTTCCCCTTCAATTCCTGCCATGTCACACCTGTATTTAATTCCTCACACTGCTGACAGTGATTGCCTTCTCATAACTCACACATACTCACAGGATCCACATTCCTGTCTGCCCAGACTGTCCTCATCTACTTTTCCTCCACCTGTCACTGTTCAGCTGCCCCAGAGCTGATCTCAGCCTTAAATGCCACCTGAAGGGACTGTGAAAATTAAACTTTCAACCTCTGCCCTGATTTAGGGGCATTTGAAACGCTGCAAGGTCACATTTGACTCTGGAAAGATTTCAAGATCAGCCCAATAATATCTTTAAATTACACCCAAACACAGCATGTGCAGTGGCAGACAGCCCTGGCCAGGACAGTCGTGATTCACCACGGCTGCTTTTGGGTTTTTGGGCACTCATCTTGCTTTTGTCTCGGGATTGCCCTGCCTGGGATGTTCCCCAGAGCTCTTTTTCACAGCCAGGTGATCCAGGAAAGAGTCAGAGCTGCTTGGCTTTTGCTCCCAAGGTTGTTTATTATCTCTTATCTATACCATGTTCTCCCTGCCCAGCCCAGATGCTCTCAGCAGCTCAGCCCAAGGCACACTGCCCACCCTCAGGGCTGTGGTATCTTTTTATACTATAAACTACACAGACATTATTTACAGTTAATCCCAATACCCATCACCTATGTTAGACAGTCAGTTCCTACTCTAAACCAATCCCCAAGTGCCACCATCACCCAGAAGATGGAGGCCATGAAGAAGAAGGAAGGAGGGCAGTGCACGCCCAGATTGCTCCATCTTGACCCCCCTGTACCCTTCTCATATAAATCTGAACATTCTATTTCTCTACTCAGTGATAAGCCACTCATTCTATTCTCCTTTCCCTGCTTTGTAACTCCTCAGATAAAGTTGGGAACTGTTTCCATGGCTCCAGAGCAAGGGCAGAGGGGTCTTGGGCTCTGTGCCAAACCCTCTGAGCCCCCTGCCCGGGGCTCAGCCCATCCAAGGCAGCAAGAGGGATGTCCTGGTTTCCCTCACTTTTGGGGACTCATCCTGGTCACTTCCAGTGCCAAATGATCCCCCCAGGCACGGAGTGATCCCCACCCAGCTCCCAAAGGCTGACTCAGAAATGCTGAGATGTTTCTCCAGCACTGAAAAGCTCCTGCAGCAAATGTTTGAGTGGTTCAGATCCATCTTCTGTCAGAAACAGGCGCCAGAGCAGAGCCTGAAATAGCAGAGACAGGGAGGAAATAAAGAGGGGACTTGGCAGGGAAATGATCAGAGGAAAGGCAGAGGTCAGCTCTCTGCATCAGCCATTCAGTCTCTACATTTCTTGTCACGCTTGTAAGTCAACATCTGTGAAAAAACAAGGTGAAGAGTCAAAGTTGAGAGAGGAAGTTGCTTCAAACCCCAGCTCATTCCCCCAGAAATCAGTAACATCAGGCACGGGCTGCTCTCTGAAGGTGACAGGTTTGGAGGCAAGAACAAAGGAATGTGTGGAGCCCACGGAGAAAAATGCTCCGTTCAGCTTCTCTTGTAATCCTGGCTGGGTAAATGAGCCACTCTTTATCCCCCTAACCAGCACAGCTGCACACCCAGCCTCAATGGAAATGGAACTGTGGGGAGAGTTTCTGTCCCAACCCACAGGAGCATCCAGAACTGTCTGCAGGAAGGGAAATGGGAGAGTGCTGATGCTGCAGAACAGATTCTGTCTTTGATTCAGCCCTCCATTTCCAGGAGAGCCATTTTCAGCCTTTGAATATGTTCCATGTTCCTCCCCAAGTCCTGAGTCTCCAATACAGAGGGCAGGAATGTTTATTATTAGCTGGAACTGCTCTCCCCCAACCCAAGAAGGGAAAGTGATTGAGGAAGAGGATCAGAGGAGAAGGAAAAATAGAGCATGAATGAAGCCAAGCCATGATGCCCTGTTCTGTGAGGGAACTGGCACTGAATCAGGTAAGAGAAATTAATAAAAGTGCACATAAACCACTGCTGAGAGACTGAGTGCAAGGGTAGCTGGACCAGCAGTGCTGTGTTGCAATGAATTCACCTCCTAAGGTCAGACAATAAAAGCATCACTGGGAAATAAAAGAATGTTGAATCAAAGCCTGAAAGCTGAAGGGGTTTAATAAAAAGTGTATTCACATTAACCACTGATTTAAAGGTGAAACCTTGCTCTTGAATACACCCAAAAGAACAGCATTTACCTCTTTGATAACACAAAGACATGAAATTGATACCTGTGCCAGCTCTTTACCTTGCTGCAAGTCCTGAGGAGAATCCTTCATCCCCTTTCTCACAGACCCAGCTGGAGAGTCTAGAACGTGGCCCCCACCCTTTCCTCCCTGGAATGACCAGCTGGAAACTCCTTGCAGCCACAGGAAAACACAGGAGCCACTCAGACCTGACCTCCAGAAGGAAAAGTTCCAGCCTGACACCTGAGCTCACTCAGGTCTGCTCTGAACCAGTGTGACCCCGATGCTGTAACCAGTTGTTCCCAGTTCAGCAGGAGGCAGATGTGTCCCAGCTGTGCTGCACAGACCAACTGGATCCAGCTTAGCCAAGCTGGGACTGGGGGAGCCAAAGCAATCTGTTTGTGAAACTGCAGCATCACTCAGCTCCTTCAGCCCGTTGTAATAAGGACAGGAAATGTCTCTTTAGAGCTACAATTCAATTACCCTCCAAACAAAGCTGCCCCAACAGGCCCTGGAGCCCAGCAGAGCTCTGCATGGCTCATCTCTGATGCCCTCACCTTGATGCCTTGTGAAGGCTGACCTAGAACAGAGACCAGAAAGAGCTAAAGAATAAAGTAGGGATTTATTAAAAGGATCTCCTCAATGGATGCACCTTGGGCAGCACAAGAGCCCAGCCAGGGCTGCACCCAAGGTGAACCAAAATGGTCCCAAAATGCCTCATTGGTCACAGGACCTCTCCCTTGGATCAGTTCTGCTCCATTTGCAGATTGGAGTTCATTGTCCCATTCCAGCTTTAGCCCATGCAGTCCCATCCTGCTTGTTTTTCTCTCCTCAGCCCATGTTGTTTGTGCTCTTGGGGCTGAGATTTGGATCATTTGTCCTTGGTCCCCAGCTAGGAAAGGAATTGTTTTGTCTCTCTACTCTGTGAAGAGAGCTCACCATCCCCTAATATGAAGCTCAGAACTGCACACTAAAGCAATAGAGAATCTGAAAAATAGAAAAGTTAAAACCTGAGGCATCACTGTCAGCGCCCTGCCCTTTATCATGAAGTACTGATGGCCTCCTGCTGAGCTGGGCTCCCTTTCTCCTGGAAACACCCAGGTCACTGCACTCACACAGACCTGGCAGCTCCTGAGCACACCAGGAACCCAAGGTTTGGGGATCTTCCTGCTGTGTGACAAAGCCACAAGCAGCTGGTGCCACCCCCGACCAAAGCAGCATCACCAAACACACCCTGTCCTCCTGTGGGAGGCACAAAACTGTGAAGAAATGCAAAGCTGGATAAGTGAGGGGACCCACAGTGATGAAAGCAGGAAATTGTGGCTCTGCAAACCTTCTGCTACCTTTGCATGAGGCAGAAAGAAAGGTCATGAACCATGCTGGCAGCTCCAGGGCCTCTGGGGCATCTGCTCTGCCACAACACCTGGCCCCAAAGTGCTGCCAGCTCCTTCACCTGGCTGGGGACAAGTGGCTCCTGACCCTGAACGAGGCTTTTACAAATTTTTTGTCACTCAGAGATGCCACAATTATCCCACAAAGTCAGGGCCAGGCTCCTGCACAGGGGACTTTATTCAAAATGTGGATTGCAAATAAATTTAGCAGCAGACACGGCCAGGCTCCCATGGAAACCTCACAAAAATCCAGCTGTGGTTTGGATGAGTTGAGGCTTGGCAGTCTTGGCTAATCCCTTAAGTGCCATCCAATAACTGCAAATGTGTTTGGCATCTGCTGCAGTGATTGCAAAGAATTAAATGGTCGATGGCACTCGCCGGAAATTACGAGTCACAGAACCCTGTAATGCATTTAGGAGGAAAAAAACATCTAAAAAGGAAAACAGCATTACCCACTGCAAGAGCTGATCTCCTTGAGAGCCATGAGGGACAACAAAAGGCATCCAAGTAATGAAGGGAGCTTAATTCAGAGAAGAAACTAGAAAAATAAAGGAGAAAAGGATTGTTTGTTATTTTTCCACCAGGCAATATTGGTTAGGCCAAAGGAGACAGGAACTCTTTTGTCTTCTGAAGGTCTGAATGAGAAATCTTTGTTTATTCTGCTGCTGTCTACAAACACACATTAGATCTGGGGGGTTTATGGTCAACAAAACATGACAGAAACAATTAAAACAACCACAAAAATGGGAGACAGAGAAAGGAACATTAACAAGTGTCCATCCTTGACTTCCTTTGGAATCCACAAAGGGGGGCCTGAGATCATTTCACTGGAAGAACACAAGGTCTGGCCAGGCATCCTTTTTCCCCAAACCCTCCAAACTGCAATTACTGATAACCTGCAGCTGATAAATCACCAGGGTCAGTCTCTGAGATTAAATAATTAAAGATTTCCCTGTGTTCAGTAGGGAAAGGGGAGTATTCAGAATGAAATCCCTGGAAGAACAGGAGCCCTCTGCCTTAACTGCATCAGTACAAGAGTTCCACACAGAACCCTAAATATTCTCTGCTCTGCAATGACAAATATCCTCCCTCTGCTTCTGTCCAGAGTCAAAACCTGATTTCACCAAATTCAGAGGAAGGAAAAAAGGTGCAGAATTTAACTCTGGGGTTTGATTGCTTCTCTGGGCTCAGCAAAACCTGGATGTCTCACTTGTTGCTGCCCCAGGGGAAGGTCCAGGCTGCCTTGTGAGCATCACTCCTCAGGGTAAGCTTCTCCTCTCTCAGGTGCAGCTCTCTGCTGACCATCACCCCCCTGATTTTTCCCAGGGATCAGCAGAACCTTTCTTTAAGCTTTTTAAGAACAATGAGAAAACAGAAACGAAAGGAACAAACATCAGCTGCTTTCCGGCTGGGCTCGGGCTGCAAGAACGCGGTGCTCTGCTGCCACCAAGCTGTGCCCGTGTCCCCAACCCCAGTGACAGCTGCGACAGCGACACCGAAACCTGCGGGGCTTCCAGAGGGAGCAGGAGAGCTGCAGCATCCCTGCTGAGCCCCGGGGGCCTCTCGGGACACGGATAAAACACCAGGTGAGGAAACAGCATCACACGGTCTCAGGATTGCCCTGCCTGGGATG
>WBNO01017275.1:0-31610 GCA_013400575.1 Peucedramus taeniatus
TTGGAGAAAATAATTGAGTCAAAAGCAGTTTTGACATTTCTGTCATCTATACATAGCAGGTTGCCAGTGCTTGTGCATGCTTTAGTATGTTAAAACTATGCTTGGAATTAAATTGCAATGCATTGAATGGAAATACTGCATGTAAGAAAATGTATATGTAATTCTCAATAGTCTATACCAAATGCCAGTTAACAGTATTTGGATTTTTTTTTAATTAATATGCTACATGATTATCTGGGGTTTATTTATTTATTTATTTATTTGGTCAGATTTCCACCTAGAAGAGGCTGTGGAGTGGCCTGGGTTAGACCTCAAACTAGGCCAAGTTTCTGGGTTGGCTCTGGACCCTGAAAATAACCTAGTTGTCTTCCACAGAGGTGATCATGTTTGGGATGAAAAGTAAGTAGAGACCCTTGTCTAATGGTGAGTTAGAAGGTTGAATTCCTGTGTGCTGTTTATATACCTTCTCAAGGAAAGACAAATCTAAGTTATTTTTCCATTTAAAAATTCAGTTCTTTGGCTGAAATTGCCTTTTAGAGACTCAAAGTAGAAATGGTGAGTGACAATTCAAGATGATGAGTTATTAGGTCTTTAGACAGTAAGAATGTGTCTCCAGAGGAAAAGAACATAGTCCTTAGAGGAAAAGAACATTAGGTCCTTAAATTGTATGACCACATTAGTACGATATTCACTGAGATTAACTATCCCTACCTCTCCATGTCTCTTAGCAGGAATAATTAGCCTGGGTGAATAATGTTTTTGTATGGTACACTGCAATTAGTACCTGGGTTTAGGACATGCAAAGCTTCTTTGTGTTTATGTACACTGAAAAAAAAAGGGATTGTTACAAGGTACTCTCTCAAAACAAACTTTGTTCTACTCTTTTTGCTACATTTAGCATCACTCAAAACAAAAAATATCTGAACTCTAGAATGGTGGTCCTTCTAGTATGTGTAAAATTATATAGTAAAAGGTATATCATTTTAAGAACAGAACATTCCAATAAAGAGTACTATATTTTTACAGTGTTCTTATGTCTTTGGTTTTTAAAATTGTACATGTGTTTATATAGATACTTTTGAAATTGTAAGAGAATACTGGGAGAAAATAGTACAAGCCTGTAACATGTTATGTGGTACCCTTTTTAAATACCCTCTTTTAAAAAATTTCTTCTTTTTTATCTTCTTTTGTCTTTTTTTTAAGCATCTGCTCTCCTTACATATAGCCATAAGACAAAAGGGTAGGGCTGTTTTCAAATCCTAATTAATTCATTTAAAGATACCATCTTGTCTGAAAAATAGGACAGTATTCTGAACATTATGATAACAAATTATGCTTAGAATAGTGTTTTATGAAAGAAAATAAGTTATTTAGGTTTTAAGGTCAATAACATAATGCAGTGGATAAGGCAATCATTTGTTTCTCATACAGTATTCTCATGCATCAGTGATCTCTCCAGCTCAAGTGTATATAAATACAGACTAAAGGATGCATTATACAACTTGTATTACTCAGACTTAAGTATTCTGTAAAAGCTGGGTTTTTTATCCTTCTACTCAGGAACATAAGTGCTGTTCTTTGTGTTGTTGAATAACGAATTGTAAAAATATTTGAAAATAGGCTGGTCCTTCTGAAATACATATTTTTGAATGTCTGATAAGTGAAGTATATGAACAATCCAGAGCACAAAACTTGAGTTTGAGATCCAGCAGTATTGGGAAAGCCTATAGATTTTAAACAAAACAAAAGAAATTAACATTCCCTAAAACAGCAGGTGTGCATGATGCATCAACTATGTTGAGAGACAGATAGAACTTCAGCTTCATTATGCTGTGGCTGCAGAAGAAGATTGGAGTTGTGATATGTAGTCTGGAAATCCCTCTATGTACCACCAGTGCTCAGTAACACTACATATGGCCTTCCATAAAGATAACTAATCATTAAATCCTAGTTCTTGAGGGGTTTTGTTCCTAAGTGTTACTTTTTTTCTTCTTCTTTTTGTGGAACATAGTTTATCAATGTATAGGAAATCTAGTGTTGTAGGGACCCTTAGCTGAACTAGAACTCTGTAGGCCTTTTTAATATAGAGTATGATGATTTAAAATGTATTTTGAAAACATGCCTGTTGTTAAGCTCTTGTTGCACTTCTTGTGGCATGGAGAAGAGGCACACAGAAATGTACTCAACCAGTCAGCCTTCCCTTTTTACCTTTGGATACATACATGGGCATTAAGTTTGAGGTCCCCTTTCATGTGATGAAAAAGGAAGGAGTAATGGGTGTTCTCATTTTTAAAGAAAAAAAAAGGTATTTGGAAGGGGTTTATCATGACAGTTGTATGGGGGAGGCATAAGAAGTTATCAGACTTTTAAGTTAACTTTTATCATTAGATGCAAATACACAGTTAATTGAATAAGAGCTGAATCTTGTAGTAGTAAGCTCCAGCAAAATATTGAACTGCATATGAAAAAAGAAAAAGCACAAGATATACAAACATGCACAGACTGCCTTAGATGGTACAAAGTATACCTGGTTTTACTGGCAGGTATGCCCTGGTGATTGCCTATATTTTTTTCTTAGGCTATACTGTTGAATTTCTCATTTCTGGGTGGCCATGGCAAGGAAGTTATTTTAAAAATTTTTGAAAAGGGGTTTTTACTTGTTTTAGGGCTATCTTTTAATTGTTGCTGTATTGATTTGGTGCTCCTTTAGTTTGGAAGTCATAACCTCAGTAGAAAATGCATACATACAACACTCTTAACTCTTACAATCATACCGTGATGTAATACGGTTTATATTTAAAGAAAAAAGAACCCAATAACCCCACAATGGAACTTAAGTACAAAACTTGGCTTTAAGTTGTGTGTATATTGTTCATCAGTAGAACCTTCTAATGCTGGCTTTCTATTCAACTCTTTTTGTACAGTTCTTTTGACAGCAAATTTGTCTATCAGCAAAGAGGACTTGGACCAATTGAACAGAACACAATTATTGTCTTGAATCCAAGTAATGCAAAACTGCTTCATTCCACAGGCAAAAGTCTGTAAGTTGGGTTTTTTTGCTCTTACTAATTGAACTAATACTTCCATATATTTTATGCCAAAGAGTCCCTAAAACCATTTTTGTGTGTTTTATGTTATGTTTGTGCATTTATATACAATTGTGTTATTGTAGCCTGAGTATCTTTAAGTAAATAAATGAACAAATACAAAGTCAACAAATAATAAAATTAATTTGCCATCTCTATCACCTCTGTTTTCCAACATTTCATAGAATTGCATCTACCAGCGAAATTAACAGAAGTAAATATTGTATCTTGTCCTTATAGATGCTAAGGTAGCCTTAGTGACATCTGAGATCAACTGAATTTTGTAACTGAGACACTCTCGTCAAGAAAATTCTAAGCTGAAAAGCTGTATTTTTCATTAAATGCTGCATGTAGTTAGTATGTACAGCATTTCTTTTTGATCTGTAGATAAAAAATGAAATCTTCATATCTCTTCCAGAGAAATGTTTTTAACTTTATCCTTCTACCTTTGTGCTTGCAGATTTTATTTACCACATGGTTTGAGCATAGATAAAAATGGTAACTACTGGGTCACTGATGTAGCTCTTCATCAGGTATGTTTCTGAAGCTTTAGTATCAGGACCATAATATTTTGTTAAAAAATATTTCTGTTTTTCTAGATTTGACATACATTGCTTATCTAGGCCTGTTTGGAATAACATTAAGAATGTGCTTACAGAAGTTCATCCCTGTGCACTTCACAGAATATAGTTGTGTTGAATAATTTGCTCTAAGGACATAGCACGTAGAAATAATAGAATCATAGGCTCAGACCATAGAATCATGGTCTGAGTTGGAAGGGACCTTAAAGATTAAATTGTTCCAGCTGCCCAGCCATGGGCATGGACACCTTCTACTAGGCCAGGTTGCTCAGAGCTCCATCCAACACGGCCTGGAACACTTTCACAGGTGGAGCAGCCACAGCTTTGCTGGGCAACCCCACCCTCACCAGTGGCATCACCAATTTCATGGTAAAGAACTTCCTCCTAATATCTAATCTAAACCTACTCTCTCTTTGAAGTAATTCCCACTTGAATGGCGAATTCTATCACTACATGCATCTGTAAAAAGTTCATTTCCATCTTTCTTGTGGGCTCCCTTCAGGAACTGGGAGGCCACAATTAGGTCACCCAGAAGCCTTTTATTCTCCAGATTGAACAATCCCAGTTCTCTCAGCCTTTCCTCACAGCAGAAGTACTTCATCCCTCTGATCATCTTGGTGCCTCCTCTGGACTCTCTCCAACAGCTCCATGTCCTTCCTGTGCTGGGACCCCGGAGCTGGAGGCAACTCTGCAGGTGGGGTCTCAACAGAGCAGGGCAGAGGGGCAGAATCCCCTCCTTCCCCTGCTGCCTACAGGGCTTTGGATGCAGCCCAGGACATGGTTGACTCTCTGGCTGTGAGCACACATTACCAGCTCATGTTGTACTTCTTATCAACCAACAACTTCTCCTCAGGGCTGCTCTCAGTCTCTTCTCCTCCCAGCCCATATTTGTGCTTGGGATTGCCCCAACCCAGGTACAAGACCTTGCACTTGGCCTTGTTGAATTTCACAAGGTTCTCATGGAGCCCCTTTCTCCAGCCTTTCAAGATCCCTCTGCGATTTTCTGCTATGCCTTTTGCTTATCGATGCACTTAAGTCTAGAAAGTGAAACCAAATTATTTGCTTTGTAATGATGGGAAATTTGTATCTTAAGCAGAAGTTTCCTAGAATCAGGGCTATTGAAAAACTAATAATAAATATTATGGTCAATATATTAAGATTATGTTTTGGTATAGAAATTTATTTTATACACAGTGATAGGAATTTTTTTCCATAGGCCATCTAGGTCTTAGGTTTCACCTTCCATAACTGAAACCTCTTTTCTTTTCCTTTTGACTGAAAAAGGTTTTCAAATTAGGAGCCAATGGCAAAGAGCCATTACTGATCTTGGGAGTGCCTTTGCAACCAGGCAGTGACAAAAATCATTTCTGTCAACCAACTGATGTGGCCGTGGATCCAATCACTGGCAGCATTTATGTCTCTGATGGCTACTGCAACAGTCGGATTATTCAGTTCTCTCCAAATGGACTGTATGTGATGCAGTGGGGAGAAGGTACAGTCAGGACTCTTGGTACTTTACCCATACTGTTGTTACCATGAACTCATCATGAACCACAACATTGCTAATGTTTTTATTAATTTTTTTTAAATTAATTTCAATAACTGAAATACATTCCAGGCCCTATATGAATTTCAGTCTTGTCCTTGCATCCAAATTTTCTCTTGGCTTTTTCTACAGCTTCTTGTAGTGGTTATATATTTACTAAAAATAAAAAGTGGGGGTTTATTTTCTTGCTTTCAGAATAAATATTGTCATGTCCTATTTTGTCAAGAAAATATTCTTTCATAAAGCCAAAAACATATAAAAAATGAGTAATTTTTTGCCAGATTTGTGTTGTGATTTCATCTATTTTAAGTTTTATGAATTATTCTATTTCTGCCTGACTGAGATTTATGTATCACTCTAACTATGCTGAATATTCTCAGGAAATTGCAAATTCTAAATTTGGGATTTATAAAGAAAACACAATAGGCTACTGTGAATTATCTACCTAAATGCTAGGAAGAAAGCAAGCTGACCTTAGTCTTTTCCTAGGGTTACATTGCATTATGTGGCATACTGCTGTTTCTAAGTAAAACTCATAGTTTCAGTGTGTACTTTAACACAAACTTGGGGTTTTTTTTTATTGCAGAGACCTCTCTAGGCAGATCCAGGCCTGGGCAGTTTTGTATCCCTCACAGCTTAGCCCTGATCCCTGACTTAAATCAGCTGTGCGTTGCAGACAGAGAAAATGGTAGAATTCAGTGCTTTAGGCTGGAGACTGGGGAGTTCACAAGAGAGATCAAACACAAAGCATTTGGAAGAGAGTTGTTTGGAGTTTCATATGTTCCAGGTAATCTTTTTTCTTGACCTTTATGTCAGTGCTATTTCCTAAAGTGTTATTGTGTTATCTTAGAACAAATATTAATCATCTTCTAGAGTAGTCCTGATGCAATGGAAAATTTGAGAACTACTTGTTTTCCAGCTTGCAGATGAGGGAAGCTTGCATCTAATCTCTGCTTCTAAAAAATGACTGATTACTCTCTAAATGTGATGTCAACAAGTAGACGATCTTGCTGCTTCCTGGTAACTGCACAGTTAATCAGTAAATAATGAACTATTATTAATAATAACATTTTTAAGTATTCATTTTGTACTCCACTGAAGAGAGCAAAATTAAGACCAAATGAACAAGAAAGGTTTTTGGTTTCATGAAACCAGAAAACTGAAAGCAAACAGAAAACATTGTGGTTTTTAACATCACAGTCTGGTTTACTATTACTGTATTAAGTTTGGTGATTAGATTTTTAATATTGATACTGAAGGTAAGGTAAATGTTAAGAACTGGATGAGGAATTTTGGCATGTTGGGCTCCTGACTTCTTAATGCCAAATTTAATGTCATTTTTCTCTCTTTTGCATCTCCAAGAATGTAAAAAAATGCTGTGCTGTGGATGAGAGGCTTGATATTGATCTGTCTCTGACAGTGGAAAGAAGCATTCTGAGAGTGTGTGTATGCTTGGATGCATTTTGTAGTCATTCCTCTCCTATTCACCATGCATCCACAAACCCTTTATTTAGCAGTTTTAGGAGGTAACCTCTGATCTGTTTTTCATAGCATCTTTCTACAGACATATTGCCCATAAGTTCTAATCCCATTCTAAACTGACTTGTATTGTCTGGTTCATTGGCCTTCCACCATTGCAGGCTCCAGATGTTCATTATCCACTTTATTTTTTTTTAATATAAAAAGTGACCTAGTGCTGCTCAATCTCAGAATTTTGGGAGCTGAATAACAGTTCCACACTTCCCCAGTCTGGTGCCCCTTCATCTTGCCTTCAAACCAAGGAACCCCAGCCACCTTAGCCTCTCCCCATAAGCTATTTAATTGCTTCAGCCCCTTGAGTATTGTATTTGCCTTTCTCTTCCAACATCTTTAGCTTCATTGAAACCTTTTTGAGCTGCAGAGGGTAAAAAAAACCTCAGTACTCAATATGTATGCATGTTAAGTTTTTACATAGTGTAGAACTGTCCCATTCATTCCTAATTCTCCTCCTCATGATGCCAGACATTCTACTGAAATTTTGTCTGACACTGTATATGGAAGTGGAATCTTTTAGGGATGGCTTGGAGGTCTCTCCTGAGTTGCAGCTGCCAGTTCCAAGTTCAAACCTCACACAGGCATGATCTAGATTTTTTTTTTTTTTGAAGAAACATTGCTTTACATTTGTCTTTGCAGAAGCTGTTCTGTCATCTATTTAACAACTTATTTGTATAAAAAGTCTTTCTGGACTTCCTTAGTATCATGAAGCTTTTGACTTCTCCACAAAACACAGTAATCTTCCTCAGACTGCTAGATGTCATTGTTTGCCCCATTTTTCAGTCATTGATGAAAACTATTGAATAAAATGTCTGACTATGATCACTTCAACATCACACTATTCAGACTTCTCTGCTTCTTCTCTGAAGAATTGTAAGCCCATAAGCTCAGCTCTTTGCTTCCTGTTAGTGGATCTTTTGTTCAGTCCTTTGATAACTCACGTTCAATAACGTCTGATACGCTACCTTGTCAAGGGTTTTCTGAAAGCACAAGTATGTCTATAGAATCTGCTTACCTGTGTGCTTTTTCTCTCTGTTCAGAGCTGAGGCAAACCCTTAGAGAAGCCACACCAACTTGTTCTGACAGGCCACACTTACCCATGTCTTAGTCTTCATTATGGATTCTACCGTCTTACTGGAGATGGATGCCAGAATTGGTAATGTGTGTTTGCAGGCATCCTTTTGTAGGTGGGCACTATTTCAGCATCCTGCTAGTCTTCTGGACAAGTGGCTGTTTGCAGTGCTGGGTTACTTCATTTGGCCTGAAGTCTGATTTCACATTTGGTTTCCTTCTGAATTTGAGTGAATGCCATCTAAACCTCATAAATTAAAAACCTCCAACTTGTCTTATACTTTGTGCTTCCCGTTGAGCTGTCTCCTCTGATCTCTTTACTAAGAAAAAAAATTGAGTGTTAGAAACTTCCCAACATATTAAACAGAAAAAACTGTCAAAACCCATTTCTTTGCCATAGGCCTCTAATCCCTGAGTCTCCCTTCATATCTTTTCCTTTTGTGGTCCCACTTAGTTCCCAGCTGACTTTCTGCTTTTGATGCATTGAAAGAACTTTCTGCTATCAGGTCAACCATCCATACCAAAGCATTCTTCAGATTATTTTTTTAACACCTTTACATTTGTTTACATTTAAACTATATGTCAAATATTGTCTTGCTGGTTCTTCCTATTTGAACTGTGTGCATCTCTTAAATGACAAAGTTTCAGTGAGTTATACCTCACTTAACTTTCCTCTTGTAATTTAATTTCTTGTTGATTTATCTTTCTGTCTCTGTCTCGCAGACAGCCTTTTTTTCATCTAAACTATTACAGTTCCATCTTCACTACAGTTTGCTATATGTGAGTTCTTAAGGCAAATCTAATGTTGTTGCAGGTGGTCTCCTCTTTGCAGTTAATGGAATGCCTTACCCTGGAGAGGCAGAATCAGTGCAAGGATTTGTGATGAACTTCTCTACTGGAGAAATAATTGATACTTTCATTCCACTTAGAAAGGTAGAGTACTGCACAGAGTGCCTGTTGCATATAATTATATATATGAGTACATTGGTAACATTCTACTTTTCCAACTTTCATAAGACTATTGCTGGAAATAACACATTTTATAGTGTAAGGTATTCAAAAAGAATTCTTTATAGTACTTAATAAAAACACTACAATTTTGGGTATTATCTTCTACATGTGGTACACATTTTAAAATTATGCTAACCTCTAGATGATTCCTAAAGATAATACCTTCAGGCAGGATAAACCTATATTATTACTGCCAGTACAGTTCTTAAAAGTTAATTTGAGAGAATAATGAAGGAATTTAAATACTCATATATTTAGATGCTAGTAATTTGTCAAAAAATATAGCTTATTCCTAAGTAGAAATAATGTGCAACTGTATGGTTATATCCCTCTTTACAGAATACTAGTAAGTTAAAGCTAAATGTTCTTCATGCAGTATTGTGCATAAAAATTGTGGGTTTTTTTAACAGTTCTACATATTGTCTTAGACTAAAGAATGAATGTTAATATTCCCACTTCTTGATACGACATACACTTTTTATTTGCAGTCCAACCTTAAATTATATTGACAGTTATTTTTTCTGAGTATAGCAAATAGCTGTTTTGTATATGAACTTTAACAAAAATTAAATGTGTGGGTTTCAAACCAAGATTATTTTTGAAAATACTTATTTCAGCAGATGAAATGTAATAATATGAATAGAAAGAAAATCAATATAATTTTTTTAGCATTAATATATGAAATAATCTCCATGTTGTTATCCCTTGAGAAGGCAAACACCTAATGGAAATGGAATCCCTCTCCTTTGACACATTTGCATTTCACACCAGCACCTGCTGCATTTTCCAGTCTAAAGCAGAATTGAATACGACCAGGCTCAAGTTAGGGGTTAAGGAGGCCTCATGAAAACATAGACACTTAAGGGTAATTTGTGACTGCTTATCTTCACAGAGCTTTGAGATGCCACATGATATTGTTGCTTCAGAAGATGGAACAGTGTTTGTTGGAGATGTTCATGCCAAAGCAGTGTGGAAGTTTGCATCTGCAGAAAGTATGTTCTTTTTGTTCTTAATGTCCTAACTTCACATTTAGTACCTTCAGGTCAGTATCACTTATCTGGTACCCCGGTATCATTATCTGGTACCCTGGCCAAGAGCCTAGTGGCATAATGAGGGATTTAAGTGCCCTACAAGCTTCACTTGCAGCAGTTGTGTGCTGCTGCTCAGTTTTCATTAAAAGACTGTTCTTCAGCATTGTTGTGTGCTCTGTCAAAGAAGAGTCCTGGCACATGGGTTTTTCACAGAAGAAATCAACATGCATTTGCCTTACACATCCATTCTCAGTACTTGCCTAAACAAAAGTGTAACTGTAGTATTTTAGTAATTGCAGTGTATCATTTGCTGAGAACTCAACTGCTTCCTGTGAGGTTATCATGCAGAAAACTCCCAAGGTATGAAATAAAAACAGACGTAAACTTAAAAATTATATTTATTTCATTTGGAGCATTTATCACTAGAAAATTAATCTAGTATAATTTGAAGTCCTATTTCCATACAGAGGAAACACTTGCCACTTTTAATCTAGTAACCCCCAAGGCAAGCAGCCTCAGTTTAGGGAGAGGAACCTGATTAGTCAGACATCAATTTAGTAGGATTCAGAGAGAGGTTACATGTTTTACAGAAAAAAAAATATAATCCACTGCTCCATTATATGGGATAAAAATGTATGACAGACATAAAGTCTTAGGCTTCAGGATGTTAGTCTTCCAGTAAGAGTCTGCTGCTATAAATTACTAAGCTAGTTATTCCTTATTTTTCTTGTTTATAATTAATGGATTTTCCTTTGGGGTATTTAGTATCAGCTGCTCTTAATAACAGGAGACTGGACCAGATAAATTGTAATTCTGATTGGATATGTTTTTATCTGCATCTAGTAAACTGAACATGAACAGTTCTCAGCTTTTATTCAAAGAAACACAAGAATAAAAAAGTAATGGAATTTTTACAGGTTAGATGAGGGAAGTCCTTGTATAAAATTTTCTTTTTAGTTTTTTGCTTATGTATAAAAGAGCAGTAGTTAAGCGACCCTGATTCAACCAGCCTTTAATTCACTATGATTTTGATTAAATTAAAGTTTTATTTTTGTGGGAATCTATGAACCTTTAGGCGTACACATAAAACCTTAATGTTTCATAAAAGCTGATTATTGCAAGCAACTTTCATGAACCAAGCTCTTCCTTTTTATATGGCCTTGTGAGGTACTGAATAGTTTATATTGACTCTCTGTGGTGAAATTCAGGTGTTGGTGGGAATGTGTACTGTAGGTTTGTATTGTAAATTTCAGAAAGCTAGCAGGAAAATTTCACTGAGTGCCTTTCTGAAATATTAGTTGTCTTCAAGAATGATTTTGTTTTATAGAAATGGAACATCGGTCAGTTAAAAAGGCTGGTATTGAGGTACAGGAGACAAAAGGTTAGTCTGATTCATAATGAAAATGAAGGGATCAGTATGTTCACATAGACTAGGGCTGCTTCTGCCAAGCTGAAGGGACAAAATGCTGACTAGTTTGACTGTTCTGCTTTTTGTGAGTTCCTATAGGAAGCACTAGAAGGAAGCTTGGAACACTGTTACCTGGTAGATGCTATTTCACAGCCAACCTAAACATTTCATTTCCAGTGATGACAAGTGCTTCACTGTCACAGAATAAAAATTTTACTAGTAGGTTAATTCCATTCTACCATCTGGTATGGTCCAGATTGGTATCTGTGGCAGTTCCCTTAGATGCAGAAATAGCTCTGAAATACAACTGCAACAGTTACTCTGCAGCACCCTCCCCCGCTCTACAACCTCCACCACCAAAAAAAGGGTTATTTGAAACCACAATTAGTTTATATTCCTCTGTAGTCTTTCAGTAAACAGCCTTGTCAGTCACACCATATGGCAAAAAATACTACTTTTTTCTATTTACATTTCTTCCCATAGATTTACTAGACTATTTAATCTGCATTAAAATTAAAAAGGAAAAACAAAATGAAAGCATATAGGAACAATATAAGGAGAGAGTACACACAGAGGAGATTGAAAGGAGTAAAATACCAATTAAGGTAGATGAAAAATAATTTTAACCATTTGTATTTTATTATGTAGCTCATTTCCCTTTCAGAAAAACAGTACCACTTTATGGTACTATTTATAAAGGCATTTAGAATGTTCAAATGTTCTTAACTGGTTTTCTTTGCTTAAATTCAGAGCTTATGTAGTTTGCTTCAGCCATGTATACGCAGACAGAGAAAAGTAAAAAAATGCCAACTGCCAATTGAAAGCATACAGAATAAAGTAGAATAAGGAAGGCTAGCAAAATAATGAAATGCTTACGCCATCACTGTTATCCTTTTATTTTATCTCCATTGGTACATCAGCCTGCCTGAAGCACTCAAAAGGGAAGTTTTGACATTACAGCGTGCTGTATATCTAGGGATATGTAAATGCCTTTTGGCTTTCTTTAGCTGACATTTCTAATGTCATAGAGAAAAAATACAATAGTAACACCAGGCTAAGAAAAAGGTTTTAAGTAACAATGTCTAAAACTGCTTAGAGTAGGTAGGCTGAAATTAACATCTTTCAGCTCCACTGGGAGAAGAGAGCCAATGGACTTCGTGTCATCTGCTTAATAAATAGAGAGGAGTGGCCTGGACTCTCACAGCCTCCTGGAAACAGACTGTTACTAGTACTTGTACTACTGTGACATGGGGGAAAATATATGGAGAACTGTAACTTTGCCCAGAGGTGGGAAAGATGGTGGAGAAAAATTTTCCTTACCAGTAACTACTTCTTGAACAGACAGCATGTTTTCATTGTGTCATTGTTATCCTTGTACTTGTGATAACAATGATATTGTTTATCATTGTATTAGTGTTGAGTGTAAATTGAACCATTTGCTACTCCTTCAAAGTAGAACATCATTTTAATTTTGATACAGAATCAAAATAGTGTTGATTGAAAGTGTTTGTGATGCAGCTACTTATTAAGACATGCTGTTCAGTCTGAATTCAAAATACATAGCTAGACAGTTTTACTTACTAAAAGTTATCTCAAAGCATATGCAACATCATAAACATTTTTCCTTTAAATAGTTTTTCTCCTTGTGAGTATAGAGTAAACAAACTAGTCAGCAATGACTGAATGCTGTTTTCAAAAGCTCTCCAGATTTGTAGAATCAAAATTTCTTCATGGAATGTAACATTTCTGAAAATTTAACCCTTTGTCACAGTTTGATTAGAAAGATCTTTTTTCTTTGTGTTTATAATATGATGTATACCGGCTTTCTGTATTTCTTGTGAAAATGTTTTTGTCAAAAAGAGATGTTTAATTGATGTTATACCACACAGTTATTTGCAAAAATGGATCATTGGGGTAATTTCCTGTATTTTAAATAGTAGATACTTTTTAGGACAAAACTGTTTGACACACCTCCTTTCCTCATTTGAGAAAAGGGGAGGAAATCTTTGCTAGTGAGTGGTATCATTCAGACTTGTTCTTCCTTTTATTTGGGATAACATCAGTAAAAGCCAAAAATGTCTCCATAAGAGTTTGTGTTTTGTTTCCTTGTTACAAAGCACTTAAGGTATCCTACCTTGTTGTTTCCTGTAACACCTTGTTCTGCAACAGCTGTTCAAGCAACAGCTTGACACATATGGATTAAATATGGAAATTGTTTTCTTTTTAAAGAATCAGAAACAATTGTTGAAGCCAGATTGAAAAACAAGCCAGAATCAAGAGACCCTGTAAAGAACATGGATAAACAACGCTTGGTCCAACAGGCCAGCAGCACTGGAGTTTCCTTTGTTCTTATTACAACTCTTCTTATTATCCCTGTTGTTGTCCTGCTGGTAATTTTAGTATGTATTCGATGGAGGAAGACAACTGTCTATGGAGGTAACAGTGAGTAACTGTTCTACAGAACAGGCTTTTCTTATTCCCCAGTGAACACTGGGGGAGGGTGAGGGTATGAAGAGAGCAGCTTCCTGTGCCTTTGCCCTCCTGAACAGTTGCAGTGGTGCTGCATGGAAACTTACAGCTTGGCAGGGACACAGCACCTGCAGCCCCCTGCGCCCTTAATAGTGCATCTCAAGCTAGCACCTCTTCAGAACATGTATCAAAAACTTTAACTGTTGTCAAGGCAAAATCTGGTATCTAAGAAATTACTAGAATAAATTCATGTTGTATTGTCTAGAATTCAGAAATTTTAATACTGCAAGCATAGTTTGATTTTTTTAGTATGGGATCTTTAAACTGCTGAGAACAAAAGACTCCATATGGGTATTACAGAGATACAAGCAAAATGAAAGCAGATACATTACAAGAGATTATGTATTATTGCTCTCTCCTACCTAGTCCATTCTGTGAGTCAGACATGCTTCCATAATGCACCTTAATCCATAGCTCTGAAAGCTTTAATTGGTACTTAGAAGTTATGTAAATGGTTCTAAATTTGTATTGTATAACAACATTACTTTTTGTAAATTGGCAGACTGTGATAGATGCTTGATCACTAGAATTGTTATTTTGTATCACAAAATTGTTTTATCAAGATACTTTCATCCAGAGAAAAAAATGTGCATGAAGTACACAACACAGTTCTGCCAGTGCTCAGGACCTACTGTGACAGAGTAGGCCATTCAGCAATCTAATATGGCTATGCAACTGAATTGAATTGATTTTATTTGAAGATTTCAGCATACAGCTTCCTGACTTTTGTATTCAAACGTGTTAGCATACCAAATGTGCTAGATAGCATATCAGATATGCTAACACTCTAGTCTATTGCAATACTGCCATAAATGGCTTTTTAGAGCTGCTGATTGGTTTGCTGAATGTCTGTGCTTTTTACCAGAAAATACTTATTTGATCACAGAACATTGGGAGTTAAGCTTATTTTTGAAATTTATTTTTCAGCTGATGGGGAACGCAAACTTGATTCTAGTTCAGACAGAATTTTAGGCAGACTTAGAGGTAAGTAGTCACTGAAGATGTTTTAAAATGCAGTAACTGGAGGCTTTTTTTCTGTATTCATGTTAACTAACAGATTTGATGGAACTTTCTTGGAGGAAGGATTTGGGGCAAAGATCAGGGGTTTTTGAAAATTTCTTTTACAATAACTTTCATCTGTCATTATCTGCCCCCTAAAGAGGATGAGTCACTACCAGGGGGAGAGCAGGAGCTATAATGAGTTATTGTGGATCTGGTGAATGAAATGAAGCACTTTGAAAGTAAGGGCAAATGTGTAGGAATGCCAGTAACCTGTGCAGAATTAATGAAATAGTGGATTCTAAAAAAGCATAGTCTGATAATTCTAAGATTAATTTCCTTCTTCTTTCCTATTATATACACCTAGCTTTTGTGGCTCATGTGCTGAATCTTTAAAAACAGTTTCTGGAAGGACACTTAAAATAATCACCGCTATACTGTTTAATTATTAGATAGATTTTTATTCTCCTCTTACAGTTATATCAAACCTTATGAAAATCCTTTCCTTTCCATAGGTAAAGGCGATGGTGGAATTAACCTTGGGAACTTCTTTGCAAGTCACCGTGGCTACAGCCGAAAAGGGTTTGACCGGCTGAGCACTGAAGGAAGTGATCAAGAAAAAGATGAAGATGATGGCACTGATTCTGAGGAAGAGCGTTCAGCGTCTCCACTGCCACCAGCACCTTCATCATCCTGAAATTAACCTTTGAGTTCTCCATGATATGGTTCAACCCAGAATGTCAGATTCCTTTCTCCTTAAGCATGTTTAAGATTTTGTGTATTTAATTGTAAACTGTTCTAGTCTGTGTGGGGCTGTACACTGGTTCCTTTAATTTTTGTTTGGTTTTAGTTATGTTTTTTAAGTGCAGGAGTGTATAGAAATTCCATATCAGTGCTGTTGGCTTATATGTGAACATCTTAATAAAGCAAAGTCTTCTAATTGCAGGATTTAAAGCAGTAGTATTTTATCATCAAATATGGGGATCTTGTAAATAAGTCTTACTATCTACTTCATCAAGATATTTTTTCCATAATTATTCAGTTGCCAATTTCTGTTTTGTGCCTTTCCTCTTCAATGTCCTTAACCTGTTGCATTACAGAGAATATACAGTGCCACAAGAAAATGAAGCTGCTAAGTCCTCTTCTATTTTTTTAAATCACTAACATGATATTGCATTGAAGGAAAAAAAGAAGTCTCTATTTAATTTTTTTTCTTCTTCCTAACTTGATGTGTTTCTGGAATGTCTTATTTTTAGATGGTATCACTGTTAGAACACTATTTTCAGAAGCTGAATGTAATTTGTGTAATAAAGTATTCGCAGAGCATTGGCTGTTGGAGTGTACTTTGGAATTTTTGCTTGCATTTTTTTGTATACAAGTTTTGTAAGAGTTACAGGGGACACTTAACACAGCAAAAATTTTAATGTGTTCTACCAGCAGAGAAAAAAAATGTTATTTTGTATGGAAGCTGGAAAAATATTTTACTATGTCACCAGGTTGTTAGGTTGTTGTTTTTTTTAAAGACTAATAATCTGCATACATGTACAAAGTCAACCATAAACCGAAAGAGGTATTTTACTTGTATAATAAAACTGCAAGGTATTTCCTTAATAAAACACATAGTCACAGCTAAGAGGAAACCTGTGTCTCAAATTAAATATGCAGATTAGTCAGGGTAGGCATCTAATACTACCTTATTGGAACTACTGATTTTATATTTTTCTCCACACTTTCATTCATTCAACAGGAACCCTCAGTCCTGTAATGAGCTCTCTCATTTAACAGCAGACTTACGGAAGTCCTGCTGGATAATTACCCTCTCTGTATGAGTCATCTAGAGTGTGAATCATTGTGTAACATCATTATGACTAATCAGTCCAGTTTGAGGATCAGAGCATAATTAATGTTCTTTTAAAACTGCTATTATGAGCAGAGTGTACACAGCTGTAATTGCCACAGGGTTTTATGAAACTGTTTTCATTATCATCATTGCAGGTGTTGTAACAGGCTACTGCAGGCACTGAGATTGGAAAAAAGGCTTTAAGCTCCTTGGGGTGGTTTTGCAGGGTCTATGAGGGAATAAGGGTAATGATATTGGAGAAAAAGGTAAGGTTTCTTCCCCCAGCAAGATTTTATAAATCTCCTTTTTCTGGAAAACAAAAACAAAAACCAAACAAAACCAAAACAAAAACAAACAAACAAACAAAAAAAAAACACACACAAACAAACAAAAAAAAACCCAAAAACAAAAACAAAAAAACCAACAAAAAACAACACCAAACTTAAAATGCATTACAAGCCGGTTTCTATTCTCACATACAGCAAAATCTTCAGGACAGCCATCTGAAATGCTGGAGAACAGGCACAGTTTCATGTGACATTTACTTAGTGCATACTCTTAAGTTGCTTCCTCTCCTGCAAATTTTTGTTTTCCTAATGTTACAAGGAAAACAGTGCATTTCTTTCTTACTTTTGAAAGCAAGGCAGTATTCTTTTTCGCTGTGGCTTTGATCCTCATATAGATGAATAAAAAGAATTCAGTCGGGAAGAATCCTCTAAAGCTGTCTGCAAAAATGCTCAGTCAATAGTTTACAGGAATTTTCCAGTGACAGCAATTAAGAAAGCTGTGGTGACACTGCTGTCATAGTTGGTGTATATGCCATCAGTTCTAAAAGATCATGGTTTTCTCAAAAGCAGTCAATAAGGGTGTATTTTTCTAACATTTGGTTAGCTCACCTTATGTCCAAGTGATGTTGGGTGTTCTCTGCTTCCATTAGCAGAGCTCAGGGGGAGTAATATGCAGTTTCCCTCTTTATCCTTTCCTTTATTTGAGCCATATCTCCAATTCTAGATAATGCTTTGTTGCTAGTGTTATAAGTGGGATTCTGGTTATACCGAGTTAAAGCTAAGTTAAATGTTAATTGTTATAACTTTAGTGTTAAATGTTAATTGTTGTTTTGGGAAGGGAGTTTGACTGATATTCTGTGTTAGTTTTGGGGGGGCTCCAGGATGTGGTGGAGGAACTGACGCCACGAGGGGTGATTGGATGGACGGCCTGACCAATCATTCAACGCCCTGAAGAAATGATTGGTCAGGAATTAACGGCGTTAAAGACCAATCAGAACATCGGAAATGAACCAATCATTGCAAAGATCCAAAACCCACCAATACGAGGGGGGTTATAAAAGTGGGACATCAGTTGAGGTTGGGGGTCTTTTGAGAAATTAATTGGTTGGGGAATTTGGTGTGTGTTTGTGGGTTTTGCCCAGTTACTCTGTCTTGTTGCATGCGGGTCTAGGTTTATCCTAGGTCCTCCGTCTCCTGTAGCTTATTTTTTTTAAATAAACGAGAACCTGTTTCTTATTTCTTTAAAAAGTCTGGCCTTGAACATAACAGCGAGGGTATCAGCCAAACAGTTTAACTGAAAGTACAGGCTAAAACAGATTGAACTTCAGTCATATCCTCAGCTCTCTGAAATTCAGATATTGGTTTCTACAACCGATGCCGTGCCTCGGTCGCGGGATCGAGGGGCGACGCTAAAAGCCGGCTAGTTCCAACCCTCACCTCCCCTTGCCGCGCATCACGAGGAGCCGCTCCCCACCTCTGCCACCGCCAGGCAAAGGGTAACGGTTCGAGCTCGGCGGGGTCCGTGCCGATCGATATGGCCGATATGCATGGACCCGCGTCTAAGATAGGGACAAAAGAAATGAAGGAAAGGCTCTCTCTGCGTATGTTTCTGTGCTGCATTTATTTCCCATGGTGGGAGTGGGCACGCGCCGGCGCCACGGTTGCCGGACAACGCATCAGCGAGGAAAAGTTGCGCGCCGATCCGGAGCAGTTGCCGCCGCGAGCGGTGAGCAGCGGCGAGCGGCGGCGCGGTTTGGAGTGGTTGCCGCGCGGTCCGGAGTGGCTGCCGCCGGGAGGCGCAGCGCGCTGCAGGCAGAGCCGATGTCGGGGCGGTGGTAGGAAGCGATTTCCTTCGGGCGCGGCATGCTACAGCCTCTGCGGAACCGTGGCAGAGCGGCCGCACGGGCTCCGGAAATCCGGGGCGGCGCCGCGCAGGGAGAGTCCACGCACCAGCTGGAGCAGCGGTGGAGCGCGGGAGGCGGTTTTCGCGTGCTGTGTAGTGGGGCCAGGCTCCGGCGATGGTGCAGACGCGGAGACACCTGCGCCGCGCGGACCCGGAAGAGGAGGCAAGCTACGGGAGCGAACCACGAGAAAAAAAGCGGAGAACAAAGAGAAAACCAGACCTTTTAAGTGCGGGGGGGCAGCCCCGCGGCGAATCAGGGACGAGCTAGGAGGGGGGGGGTCGAGGGGTGAAACCAATAGGAAATGGGGCTGGAAATGTGCATGCCAATAAGTGAGGGGAAATATCATAATTGGCAGAGAATGTCCTAGGTTATGGGTGTAAACCTGGCCCAGACAGACAAGTTGCCAGAGGCAAGATCTGCTTTATTGACAGGGAAGTATCGAGAATTCTCGGGAGCCGGCTTTCGGGAGAAACCATTAGGAGAAACCGAACAGGGGTGAACAGGAACAAACCATTGCAACATTTTGAACACATTTCCTGAACAGCTAAACCTCAAAATCCCACTACTACATACAATAATCCTGGGCTGCCTAAAGAGAAGCAGGTTGAGGGAGCAGATTCCACTCTGATCTGGTGAGACGCCACCTGTAGTGCTGCATCCAGCCCTGGGGTCCCCAAAATAAGAAGGATGTGGACCTGTTGGAGTGGGTCCAAAGAAGGCCACAAGGATAGTCAGAGGGCTGAAGTACCTCTCTTGGAGTTTTTTGGTCTGGAAAAGAGAAGGCTCACTAAAGATCTCATTTTGGCCTTTGAGTGTTTAAAGTGGGTTTATAAGAAAGACAGAACCTTTTTACCAAGGACTATAGTGATAGGACAAGGGGGCAATGGTTTTAAACTGAAAGAGGGAGATTTAGATTGGGTATTAGAGAGAAATTCTTTATTCTGAGCATGGTGAGGCACTGGCCCAGGTTGCCCAGAGAAGCTGTAAATGCCTCATCCCTGGAAGTGCTCATGGCCAGGTCAGATGGGGACTCTGAGCAACCTGGTCCAGCGGGCAGTCCATGCCTATGGCAGAGGGGTTGGATTAGGTGATCTTTAAGGTCACTTTCAACCCACCAACTACTTTCCAGCAGCAATCAAATTTCATCACTTCAGGCTTCATGCTCTTAATTTTGTACAGGTACAATGGCAAAATTGGAACATCTGAACTTGCTTGAAGGCATTGAATATTCTTTGTCTCTTATTAAAGCTGCATCTTATGAAAACAATGTACCAAAAACTCCATACTGCTATAGAAAAATTAATGTAAAAAGGAAGATACAAGCTCTCTGAATTACAGATCTCATTTTAATAACCCAGCAGACCATCTTCCATCCTAACAGCTTCTGTGTGCTAATATTATTTATTGTATTAAATGTTGAATTCTGGTTATTCAGTCTAAACTTTGGAGAGCATGTTTAAACTAGTTTTCAGCAGTTGCTCCAGATAAGACTATGCTTTAATTAACAACGTGTAATTGCACTTTTTAAGATTTAAAAGATGTAGTACTACCTTCCATGTGTTGTTGATTAATCTTCTCTTAAGCCTTTTTAATACGAAAGAATCTTGGTATTGTATGGGCTGAATATTTTCATTAAAATTACGCTGACCAAGTAGCAAAGCACCTTTCTGTACTGTATTAAGCATCTCCCTGTTTTAAATAGTCTTACCCATGTGAAGTTTTATTAGTTTATTAGTTTATTAGTCTATTATTTATAGTTATGGGAAGGTGGTTGTGATCCACTGACAAGTGGTGTTGGGTAATTTTTGGTACTTTTTTGTGAACCTGCAGTAAGTGAGGGCAGACTTGGGCAACTGCAAGGTGCCATGAGGAGGATGCACTGACCTGTAATGCACAGGTTGCCCCCCATGTCACCTGAAGGTGTCCCAATTAACTGAAATTACAATCCAAATTAAGCATCTGTCCTTTCCACCAAGTATCATTAGGTGTAAATTGATTCCTTGGGAAGCACCTTGATGAAGTAGATTTCTAATCAAGCAGTGCACTGTAGAGTTAATGAGGATCATTGTGGTGAATTAAAAAAGCTTCTTCCTTGCCAAAACTAGATTTATTTAAGTTTTATCCGAGTCTTTAGGTCAGTAATGGCTTGTCACACTACAATGGATTAGGATTAAACTTGTGTCATGCTACAAAGAAGGGGTTTGGTGATTTTTAGCTTGCCGTTCAAATACACATATGCAAACTTGTTTGAAGACTTTGTATGTATCTGCAGTAAAAGTTGTGGGGACTATCACTGCTGAGCAATTCAGGAACAACTTTATTATTTAATTACTTAACTGCACATTAGGACATACTTTAAAGACTATGTCATTATATAGTTCACAGTTTGTGTGGATTCCTGTATTGTCTAGTAAAAAATGGCAAAACCAGAACCAAATATTTAAGTCAATTAAAAATACGAGCTGAAATTAAGCCACTGTATTTTCTATGTAAAACAGATGCTAGTGAACCCTACAGTTTTATCACCCTGATTCGCCTTTACCTGTTGGGATTTTTTAATTCTTAAATGTGAAAATATTTTTATTTTTTATGTGAATTATCAAAATTTGTTAGTAAAATTTACACTGTAACTGCTCTTTAGGCTCTTCTCCAATAATAGGCAAAAAATTAGATTTGTCTGTATAGCTAAGCATTACTGGCAGAAGAGAGCTGAAAAGAGGAGAATTCAAAATCTACAATGATAGCTACTTATCCAAGCAAAACCTGCAAACTTTATGCTGTTTCTGGATATGGTGGCTAAAAAACCTAAAAGAACCTTCAGCTGGCATTGTTAGACACGTATTTTGGAGGTACTGCTTGGTAATCAATCTGGAAACTGCACTAGTGTTGTATTGCACTAAATAGTTTATTTAGTTGTGGTCTTTGTATTGGGTGTTGGGAAAAATGTTACTGAGTATGGTATGTCATGTAGATTATTCCCCCTTCCTCATCATATGGTTTCTCCCCATGCACTCCTTTCCGCACACCTGGTGCCCCATGGATACCTCTCCCCATGCCCCGCCCCAATGTTATCCCATTGGCCGCGGTCCTCTCTCCCCGCCCCCATTCCCTGGGGTACAAAACCCCACTCCAGGTAAGGGTTCAGCCTCTTTCCTCCCTGGGTGGTCGCTGTGGCCAGCAGTGTCCCATCCCAAGCCAATAAACAGGATACTCACTCCCATGTGGGGAAGAGTGCTTCTCGTCTTTTATCTTCAGTCCATGCAGGTCCGTGTGGGCTTGGGTTCTAGCTAGCCGGACCAGACCCATACAAAGCCCAGAGAACCACGGATTACTGCACACTAGATCTTTTCTAAATAGTACAGGTCATGAAGGCACTTTATTTTACGGTTTCTTCCTTTATCTCCATTCCACTCATATTTCTTATTAATTAATTGCATGTGAAGCATGACATCCTGGGAGTGAAGATCTGTCTGATTTCACTGTATAGCTTTTAGAAAATATACAGATGATATATGGGCAATATTCTTGTAGGGCACTTTGCCAAAGTACTGTTTTAAAGATGTAATAATTTTTTTTCCTAGAAAACAGTCAGTGGTAACAGTTCAGCAAACTAGGGAAATTATTAATTACAGACTAAACTTATTCTTCTGAGACATATGAGAAACCTAAATTTTCCACTCCTTTTAATTAGAAGATTTTTTTTCAGAATGGAGATTAGGCAACTGCCAAAGACGCTGAAGTTGGTGCTATGTGTTCTTTAGAGTTTCAGGGCGGAAGCCTGCCCTGGCCACTGTAATCCTCAGTGCCTTTCCCCTCTGTTATTGCTTCCTTCATCCATGACACATCCTAAAACAGCTGCTCAAGAGAAAATGACTTTCAGGAAAAAGGAGTGAATTCCACAATTATGCCTGTTTCCTCGGGTTGGCTCTCGGGTCACACACACTGTGCCACACATAAGGAAGTGGAGGCATGGCGTTATTCCAGGCACTTGCGTGGGAGATCCTGCTCACAGCAACCAAGGTATAACGAGTACTGAAAGGTGCCTCGTTCTTTGGAAGGTGTAAAGCTGTACTGAAAGTTTACCACAGTTGGTACCTGTGGTATAAAACCACCTAAAGCAGGAGTATCTTTGTACTTTGACTCACATCACAGGTCAGTCACACAGCCTTCACACAATGCGGGTCATGTTGCTCTCAGAAATGTATTCATGCTCCCGTGATTATCAACAATTCGATGTGAAAATTACCGAAAATTCTGTTGCGAACATAGTTTCTTAAAACAGTCCTCGGAAGGGCAGGGCGGGCAGCAGTTCCTGTGAGCCCTGCGCACCCCGTGCGCGGCGGCTCCCGCGGATCCAGGCTGCCACCATGCGACCGACGCTCCAACAGAAATCTGGAATGTCTCCCTCTGGAGACGAACACGAAAGCTAAGACCCTAAAAAAATTGTTTGCCGGTATGACACCGTAACTAAGCGCTCTGCTTTCCTTCTTCCTGGTCTTTATTCTATGGAAGTGATGGGTGATGTTTCTGACTACATAAAGACTCAGAATCAATCCGGTGGGGAAGCACAGGTATTATTTACGGCATACCACTGAAACGCTGCACAAAACAGAACTCATTTTCTTAAGGGCTTTTTTTATTGTGGCTTTTTTCACTATGACTGCCAGCTTTGTGAAGAGTAATGACTATTTATTGCAGTTTGTCTGGAATCTGATATGGTGTTACTCTGTACAGAAGAGGGAAGTGAGGCATAAGGAAATTAAAGGCATCAATTGCCAAGAATAATCAACTGATTTCAGGTACTGAATTTGTGAAATCTAATTTATTCCCTTTTAACTCACTTACTCAGATATCACTTTACATATTCAAGGCACCAATTCTTGCCACCAGCTGCAGCTCTGAATGCTCCAGCTCTGCTGAATTTTGAGATGCTTCTCAAGCACCCAAAAAAGGGCTCACCCATGTGAGTAATGAGTAGTGCGTGGTAATACAGAATTATAGAAAGTTGTATCCAAGTGATCTGCTCATCACTGCTTGAGTAGTCTGTAACAGGGCAGCACTGCCTGGCAGAGGTGACATGCTATATTTCCTACAACAGTTATTGTTTATTGGCACACCTGCTTCTGCTACCAGTGCAGCAAGGTTGCTGCAGATTCCTTCATCTACGCACAAATTGAAAGGAGAACTGACTAGGGAATGGTCAGGATTAACTGCTTCAGAACCAAATGCTTTAAGATTCAGTTTACTGTCTGGTTACTTCTATCTGGAAGAGCCTTCCTCTTCAAATTAAAGCTTTTGGCATGCTGCTTTCATTCACAAGTTCTACATCGTTTTGTTACCAAGATATAAACAGCAGGCCAGCAGGTCTTCTAATAGGTGCAGAAGAGTATAGTACCCATTTCTTGAAGACACTGCTAAATCTTGCTTCCTTGTGTCAGTTTTGGCCAAACAGTGTTTCTTTTCCTGTCTCCAGTGATGTTCTCCATGTCTATAGTTTGAAAACCCTGTATTTTATTTCAATGAACCTCCCCCATGCACAGAAGGCCACAGTTCAGTGCACTGGTAAGTCACTAATGCCTGCTTGTTAATACAGATCAAAATTACCAGGAAGCCTCAGCAATCAACAATAGGTTAAATGTACACAGTATGTTAAATGTTTCTGTGTTTTCCCCATTACTCTCTCACTGCAGCATTTTCTTTCTTTTCAGTGTAGCTCAAACAACTTTACAGCACTTTTGCTACCCCAGAGCTGCCGCAGAAAACAGTTCTGCTGTACTGAATACAGTTCAGGAACTGATCATTCGGAGTGAGATAAAAATAAGAGAGGCTAGTTCTCTTTTGCAGCTACCAAAGCAGAAATAAATCTTACAAACAATACCTTACTCTCCAGTTTTATCCCTCACACTAATATTTTCTTCAAAAGGATGATATATAAAAAAAAATATTTGTTCCATGTGTGCATACACACAATGTACTCAGAAAGACTCTTTCTGAAATCTTGATGGAGAAAAACTGTATCTGTAGGACTGCATTTTCAGAAGACACAAAAAAGTTTGAGTATTAATTATTTTTCATTTGAAGTTTAAGATAGGATTCTGTCATGGTGCTGAGCTCTTTTCTCACACAGATGCATCCCATGATGTCAAAGACATACTGTACTGTACATGTAAATTTCTGTAGGAGGTAGGTACCTAATCAGCCTTGATGACCACATTTAATTGCCCAGAATTAACTGAAAATTCCTAATAAATAGTACTTTTCTGCACCTGTGTTATAACTTACATGACATTCAGGAGCCAAAATGAGAGGGAACACACAAATTCAGAGAGAAAGATAAGCAAATCTTCCACAGCATCATCCAGAATTTGCTGAATTCCTCAATTGTTTTCTGCTAGTCAATACCCTACCAAAAAAAAAAAAAAACAAAAAAAAAAAAAAAAAAAAAAAAAAAAAAAAAAAAACAAAAAAACAAACAAACAAACAAACAAAAAAAAACCACCACACCAAAAGAAACCAAACCAACAAAACCAAAACAACAACGACAACAAAAATTTACTTGCACTCATCAGTTTTCCATGTGAAAAAATTCCTGTGCTGCTGACTTTAAGAAGCAGTCTTCTCAGCAGGAAGTCCAGATCAGTAACAACTTACTCAAGGAAATCAGAGAGTAAGTTAATACCACTGCTTCACCTTTCATAGCCCCCTGTCCATGGAAAATGCTCCCAACATGCACAGGCTCAGTGAAGAGGTAACTGTAATGGAGAAACCAGATGTTTGTGGAAAAAGCACATATGAATATTAAATACTCTTAAGATTTTTTCACATGCCTGAAATATTAAAACTGCCTACACTAGCAGACTTCTGATGAGCAGGGAACAGCTGAAACCCTCATTGTTTCATGCATAGAATACTACATGTTTTTGATTTTGGCAGTTTTATTGTTTTGTGAGATCTTAAATGGATTAGACTAGAAATTAAAAGTTGCACAAGTCAGAGGCTGCAGCTTCCCAGAAAGAATAGAAAACTGTTATATAACAGGAAAAGGAAGACATGAGCGTCTCTGTAGTTGAGAGAAAATTTACATCAACTTGCTTAGGTTTAATTCATCTCACTGTGTACATTAGGAATGAGTTATCCAAGGATTAAATGGAAAAGGTCGTTAGAGTGAAATGATGCACTGTGTCCTGAGAGGGTAACAGTAAGACATGGCCACATCGCCATTCTACCAACAAAATATGGAATTTAAAGGCATGATCAGAATATGTGCTTTTACTAGTGCTTCTTCTTAACACTCAGACAAACTAGATACCTGAAGCACTCTTGGATTCAGAATGGAGTAAAGTGGATTGGGCTAAGGAAGTTGGAGCTATTACATTTTTTTTCAGTTTGCCACAGTAGTTCCAAACTGCTTGGCAATGAAATGTGATATAAGACTATGCTTAAGTATCCTCTGTCTTTGTCTGAAGGGTCCAACAAGGTGAAGGCTATTGCTCTGGCTTTGCAGTGTTTGGTTCAATGCAATGATCAGCTCAGCTCAGACTCATGTTTACCATCTGCTGATTCTTGGTCTTTGCAGGCTGCAGGTGCAATCTGTACAGCAGACATGATATCTCTTTTGTAGGCATTTATTTCTTCTTCAGCAACAGAGTCTGGTTGGCTTGAATTATTAGATCTTTCAGATAAGCCAATATAGTCATGGTCAAACACTACTGCACCTTGTAGAATGTAATGGTTGCCTGTAAAAGGAAAGTAGCCATTAGTTCAGATCTCTGAAGCCATATCTAAAACGTTAGTGAGGTGCTAACTTACTTTTCAAAACAATTTCCAAAAGAGGACAAGAATGTTTGAGTGACAGCAAACTGATTATGTGAATTTCCCAATTTCACTGAGGATCAAATGTATGGCATCTCATTTACATCCACAAAATAATCCCTGTGATGATCCACATTTAGAGTTTTGTTAGCTAAGCCAATGATTAGCTTGATGTCTATCATAGTCACCTACCGAAGTAATGCTTGAATGCAACTACTAGCTTGAATAAATGGACATGCTGATTCTTTCATTTTGTGCATGCACATGGATAAATGTGGTTTCTTCACGCTCTCACTGGGAAATCTTAGTTGAACACACAACAGGCTTCCTCAAATCATAAAAAAATTAAGTTTAGGAAATCATAAAAAAGTAAGTTTATACTTATCATAAAAAAGTAAGTTTAGGAAAACAAAAAAAACCACCAAACCAAAATCTATCCCAGCCAAGATGAAGACAGTCACTTCCCGGAAAAGGGAATTCTGCATTTACTGCACTGCTTCTGCAGTATTCAGTGGTAAACATATTAGGCTCTAATACTACAAAGACCACTACTTTCAGTTTTTTATATAGTGACAAAATTTACCAAAAGTTATTGTAATAGCTATTCATTATCTACATGCTTGATATACATGTGTCTTCCTCCTTATGTATCAGCAATTTAATGAGGAACCAGAAGGCACAGAGTGGTCATCCAAACAAAGAAGAGGCCTCATGACATGACATGAAATCAGTATTTTAGTTACAAAATCCATAACTGATGACTGACATAAATATTTCAGCTTCTTACATGAAATTCCAGAATTAGTTTCAGCTTTGCAAATCTCTCAGCTTTAAGAGGTGATGGAAAAAATTACCATCTCAATGTAGTTTATATATTGACAAGAACCAAAGTTTGACTACATGTGCCAATAGTCTGCTCTTCAAGAACTCTGAAGTAAAAAGCAGCTTGTTCTGTGACAGAAGTCTTCTGTACACCAAGTATTTATTTTTTTAAAAAATGCCTCTGGCGACTCAAACACAGCATGAGCAGAAAAAAACCAGCTCCCACTGTTTGATCTGCAAAAGGGCATGCTGAATATGTAAGACCAAGAGCAGAAGTTGGTTATCCAGATCTTTGGAAATTTCTAGCCATCCTACCACAGAGCACAACAATTCTATTTACTCTGGTAAGAGAAATGCTGACTTCTTTAATAGGACAATTTAAGATAAACTATTCCAAAATCAGTTCCCTGAGGTAGTCTATTTTAAGGCTTTAGAGGACACGCCAATGTTGTAAAAAAGAAAAAGTTTCCATTGCACAAGCAAAATTAATGCGAATCCTGCCTTCACCAAAATAGAAAGAGAGTCAGAAAATGCTCCTTGAATATAGGTCAGCCTTCTTATACTTCTAGCATGTTCTTATACTTCTATCAGCCAGCACGAATAGATCCAAGCTAGTGATTAGAAGCAACTTTAATAGAGGCTATTTTTAAAAAGACTTTGAACATTATTCATGAACTCTCTTCCATGCTCTGCATAGTTTGACATCACTCACACTCACTCTTGTCCTTACTGAAAAGTACAGCTATTACATTATTCTGTGTGCTAAAATAACTCCCACTGGTTAGTGAATGATACTTTTTCATTCTAATAACCTAACACCACAACATAGAAGTAAAAAAAAAAAAAAACAAAAGAAAAATAACCCAACTCTTTTTACCCATATAAAAATACAAACTTAAAAACAATTATATACACCTTTTTCACTGGACCCTCTTATATATGGCTTGAGGTGAGACATCTTGATGGGTCTTTTCAGCCTGGATCCTGTGGAATCTCTTAATATTGCACAGCCATTCTCTGTGATGTAATCTATGATACAAGGACCAATCCATTCTGACTGGAAACGACCATCTTTCCACCAGTTTTTTCTTTGCCTGAGGACTTCATGACCAACTTTAAGTTGAAGGGTATTTAATTGTTTTGACTTCCTTTTGACTGTGATTTTGGTTCTGATTTTTTGTTCATCTGAAGTTTTTTTATCTGTCTACAGAAAGACAAATGTGAATTACTTTTTTTTTTTTTTTCCAAAAGTAATCATGCAATTTTGTAGCATTGGTTAACGGTGCTTAAACATGATATAAGTGGTTTTAGATGTGTGTAGTTTGTAATTATGTGGGACTGACAGGTGATGAAGAAATTGCTTTTATCTTCATAAATCACGACTCCATAGGCAATAGTTTTCAACTTGCCCTCGAAGTCAGACATAGTAAACTTCTGACAGTAAGTCTCTTTTAAGGTTACTCCCTTCAAATACATGTATTACACTGAAATTAAGGGATCACAGGGGAAGAAAAACAAACTAAAAATCACCACTCAAACCCCCACATTATTTAAAAGGTTAGTTACACTTTACGCCTTAGACCTTTTCATCTTTATCTTCAGTCTTCTTACTAGTAAAATTGAAATACATAACATTTACCTGGCAACCTGAGTTTTTGTCTTCTTCCAGTGCTTGACTGAGTTTTTTAGTTGCTTCAAATATTTTGGCAAAAGTACTGTATTCTCCTTCCACACATATATTCATGGACTCAATAACATGTGGGTTACGGTTGAACATTTGGAAATATGGGGTGTTTCGATCTGGCTCCTATTTATATGGGGACCAAAAACAAGCAAATTTAGCATACAGCTTTGCCGACATTTTGGAGGACTTCAGTCAAAAGAAGAAGAATCTTCACATACCAAATTTGTCAAATTGAAAGCATAGGCTATAGCAGATAAATGTTCATCCCAATCATTTGGATGATCTATGCAATACTTGTTAAGGAATGTTTTGATTGTCTTGGACATTCTTTCATTTACATCATCTGTCTGAGGATAAGACAATACAATTTGTTTCATTCCAAACAGTGCAAACAGTTCTTCATTTATCTTCAAAAGAAGAAGAACACAATTAGTGAACATTTCCCCTGTTTTGTATCCCATTTCAAGTAAAAAACCTGTTTTCCACCCCTTTGGTTGATATGAGGGTGACTGGGTAAAATCTTGCATACATGTTGGCACAGAACACACCAGGACTGTGAATGAGAGCTAAAGCATTAAGTAGGGCTTAGAAGCCAGTGATTGATAGTTCCTAACCACATTTTTGCCACTTAACTTAATCTAGCATTTCCTCCATGTCATAATCTGATGACTTCATCATCTCTTAGAGGAACAAAGTGTGGTAAGTCCTCCATAATCACTATAAGCCAATATCAAAAATACCCTTAGCTATTGCTATACTGGGCAATATGGATGAACGACATACAGCAGAATGCAGTGTACAAATTTATGCCAATTCAAGTGAGTGACAAAACCTCCACTATGACTGCCAGGAAATAATTTTACTTTGCTTTTTTACTAATAATAAAGTCCTGGGAAACATTGCATAGCATTACAATTGCAAATAATTGGTTTGACATTTTTTGTATTGTGCAAATGTCTTTACATTTTCAATTAAAGAAAAAAATATGAAAGTCTTTCTCAAAAAATCTAAAATTTAAATCTAATATAAGGGAAAATGTATTCTTCTTAAGGGGAAAAAAAAACAACAACAAAAAAGTGATTAACCAGCCATGTAAATAATTACCTGATAAACAAGCTCCTTCCCCTGATCAATAGGCATCTTTTGAGGTGGCCCATATAAGAAAAACACATTTATGATTGCCTTAGCAATTTCAGCTGCTGAAGTGTCACACAGTGGTAAGATAACAGTCCATCTTGTAAACAAATCTGTCATAATTATGATGTATTTTTGACTTCTGTTGGTAACATTGAAAGGTCCCATTAGCTCTATAGTGACAGCTGTCCATGGGTCCTCTGCTTTGATAGGGTGTATTTTGGGCACTCTGGTGGCTGTCTTCTTTGCTGCCTGGCAATGCTGGCAAGCATGCACCTAGAGAAGACATCAGGGAAGGTGTTATCAATGAAAAGTGACAGTGAGATGATGACAACCATCAGAATCATAGCTCTCCATTATTTCTCTGTAAATCAGGTCAGACCAGGGAATGCAAAACAAATTTATCACTTTTCTTACAATTTTTTACCCTTAGATCTTTCAGAAACAGCATAAAACCAAAATAAAACCAAATAATACTGAAGGCCTGGAGAAGGACATGTAAAAGAACTCATAGCTAAATTCTCTCCATTCTGAAAGCACTGTGCTCTTTCAAGTCCACAGTACAAATTTTAAAATCCATTACTATCTGTAATAGTAGATAGTAATGCAACTGGGAGTGAAAGGAAGCAACTGGGAGTGAAAGGAAGTCCTAATCATTCCCCTTTTGGGTCATCTATGTATGCTGTGGCTGAAAAACACTGGAAGTATACATTATCTTCCATGCATAACAACTTAAACTACAGGACAGAGCACTTTTGTCCAATCTAAACTGAAAGAAAAGACTCATTTTAACTTCATGTAACGATTGCCCATGAACTCAAAGTATTCAC
This sequence comes from Peucedramus taeniatus, assembly GCA_013400575.1. Taxonomy (NCBI): domain Eukaryota; kingdom Metazoa; phylum Chordata; class Aves; order Passeriformes; family Fringillidae; genus Peucedramus; species Peucedramus taeniatus. The sequence continues at coordinate 31,109 of WBNO01017275.1, forward strand.
ATGATGCAGCAAGCCGACAGCAACAGTAATTTGGCCTTAAAGGACATTTACATAGTTTCTTGAAGAATCAAATTCTGCTAGGGGTTCCTACCCCTGTATCTTTGGGTGGAGAAGAAGGAACTTTCCCAAGCTTTGATGTGTTTAACTATTTCCTGAATACAACTTATTATAAAGCACAGACACCATTTTCACAATCTTATCTGCTGGCAGCTACTCTGGTCACACATCCTTCTGATGGCATATTGCATCCTAACAAAGATATGTGAGAGTCCTGGCACAAGAAATCTCTCTCAGGGACCAGATGTGTTCTGCCTACCAAATGAGATTATGGCTCCCCACCACACCATAGTGGTGTGCAAACCAGCAGTAAAAGAGTAAAAAGAAACACCATGCATTGCCGAGATGACCAGTTGCCGTGTGATTGCAAGCTTACATTTCCTCCTTGTGAAACAGCCTGGGCACTTGCTGTAGCAAAGTTCATAGGATTACCAAACATTTGTAA
>WBNO01017278.1:7247-22996 GCA_013400575.1 Peucedramus taeniatus
CCCCGGGGATCTGTCGTGTGTCACCCCCGCCTCTCCCGCAGCCCTCTGGGCTCAGAGCGGGCTCTGGGACCTGCTGGGCCGGAGGGGACTCAGCCCCGTGTCCCCCGACCGTGTCCCCGTGTCCCCAAGCCGTGCTCGGGTTCCCCAGCAGTGTCCCTCAGCCGTGTCCCTCAGCCGTGTCCACCCTCCAGCCAGCCCGTTCCTGTACCCACCAGCCGTGTCCCCCTGCCCGCTGTGTTGTCACTCTCCTGTGTCCTCACCCCCATCTCCTGACAGTGTCCCCATCTCCCATCCCCGACTCCTCCTGTCCCTGTGTCCAGCCCCTCCACGTCCCTGTGTCCCCTCCGTGCCTGTGTCCCCTCCGTGCCTGTGTCCCCATGTCCGCCACTTCCCGTCCCCACGTCCCTGCGCATCCCTGTCCCCGTGTCCCCATCCGCGGGCAGAAACCAAGGGGGGGTAACCCAGGGCTGCTGTCACACCGTGTCCCCCCCGCAGCGCTGGCCGCCGCCTCCCCCGGCGGGGACGAGTGTCTGGAGGAGGATGAGGACGAGCTGGAGCCGGGGCTGGACGAGGCGGAGGCCGAGCCGGAGGTCGCGGGGGGCGCGAAGGCGGCGGGGGCGGCCCGGGGGGCGGTTCTGACCCGCAGGGGCATCACCCTGAGGGTCCTGCTCCGAGACGGGCTCCTGGAGCCGGGCAGGGGCGTCCTGTCCATCTACTACCTGGTGAGCATGGGGACAAGGGGACAGGGACAGGGGAGAGGGGATGGGGATAGGGAGAGGGGATGAGGACAGGAAATAGGGATGGGGACAGGGGAGAGGGGATTGGGACAGGGAGAGAGATGAGGACAGGGGAAAGGGAGAGGGGCCAGAGAGAGAGATGGGGACAGGGAATAGGGATGGGGACAGAGAGATGGGATGGGGATAGGGCAGAGGATATGGGGACAGGGAGAGGCGACAGGGACAGGGACAGGGGAGAGGGGATGGAGACAGGGGAGAGGAAATGGGGACAAAAAACAGAGATGGGACAGGAGACAGAGATGGGGCAGGAGACAGAGATGGGGCAGGAGACATGGGACAGGGAAAAGGACAGGAAACGGGACACAGGAAGAGGACAGGGGACGTGGGATGAGGACAAGAGACACAGATGGCGAACGCGGGGCAGCGATGGGGCTGAGGGAGAAGTGATGGGGACAGGGGGACGTGACTCCCGCCATTGTCCCCAGGGCAAGAAATTCGTGGGGGACCTGGGCTCGGACGGGACGATCACGTGGCAGGAGACGGGGCAAGTGTTCAACTCGCCGAGCGCCTGGGCCACGCACTGCAAGCGCCTGGTGAACCCCGCCAAGAAGTCGGGCTGTGGCTGGGCGTCCGTGCGCTACAAGGGCCAGAAGCTGGACCAGTACAAGGCAGCCTGGCTGCGCAAGCACCAGCCCAACGTGCCACCCCCCGAGGAGGTGGGGCCGGGGTCACCTCCCCCTGGCACCTCCAGGGCGGGGGGCGAGGTGGGTGCCAGCCCCGTGTGCCCGCAGAGCTTGGCCAGCGAGGGCGAGGAGGAGGAGCTGCCCGAGGATGAGGAGGAGGAGGCGGCGAGGGAGGCTCGGGTGGCGGTGCCGGAGCCGGCGGCTCCCAAAAAACCGGAGGAGAGGAGCAAGAAGCAGCAGGGCAAGAGCCTGGCGGAGCCGGCGGGGACGGGTGAGCTGCCGAGGGAGGGGGTGCCGGGGGTCCCGGGCAGCTCGGCCGCGGTGACGGGACCCTGTCCTTGGCAGATGCCGGCAGCGCGGGGAAAAGGCTGGAGACGAAAGCCCGGGTGCCCGTCCGCTACTGCACCCTGGGCACCCGCGACTCGGCCAGGTAGGGGACACCGGGACCCCGGGGGCAGCAGGGAGGGGACAGCGGTGACAGGGGCCGGTGGCTCTTCCAGGAACCCCCAGACTCTGGTGGAGGTGACATCCTTTGCCGCCATCAACAAATTCCAGCCCTTCAACGTGGCCATCTCCAGCAACGTCCTCCTGCTCCTGGTGCGTCCCCTCCCCAGGCTGGGACATCACTGGTGGCACTGGGGACACCTGCAGCGAGCGGGGTGTCCCTCGTGTCATCGTTTTGGTGCTAAACTGTTGATTTTAACCTTTTCCTTTAGGATTTCCACAGCCACCTGACGCGGAGCGAAGTGGTGGGGTACCTGGGGGGGCGGTGGGACACCAACACCCAGTGTAGGTGGGGTTTGGGGGGGTGGCGGTGGCTCTGCCGTGGGCCGGGGGTGTCACCCAGCCCTGTGTCCCCGCAGTGCTCACGGTGCTTCGAGCCTTCCCCTGCCGGACCCGCCTGGGTGACGCCGAAGCCGCGGGCGCTGTGGAGGAGGAGGTGAGAAGCTGATCGGGCCCGGGGAGCGGGCAGGGGGCTCTGGAGGCTCTGGACCCACGGTTTGTGCCCCCTTAGATCTGCCAGAGCCTGTTCCTGCGGGGGCTGTCGCTGGTGGGGTGGTACCACAGCCACCCCTTCGGGCCCGCGCTGCCGTCCCTGCACGACATCGACGCGCAGATGGATTATCAGCTCAAGCTGCAGGGCAGCGGCAACGGCTTCCAGCCCTGCCTGGGGCTCATCTGTGGTACGTGCCCGTGGCCCGGGGCTCCCCGGGGGCCGGGGCTGCTGTCACCCCCCTGAGCCACCCCCCTCTGTCCCCACAGGGCCCTTCTACCACGGCAACCCCGGCGTGGAGTCCAAAATCGCGCCCTTCTGGGTGATGCCGCCGCCGGAGGTGAGTGGGGGAGAATTTGGGGTGGTGCCCTCGGGGTGGTGTCAGGTCCCAGAGCTGTGGAGTGACCCCTGCCTGGCTCCCCACCCTCCAGCAAAGACCCAACGACTACGGGATCCCCATGGACGTGGAGGTCACCTACATCCAGGACGGGTTCCTCACCAACGACGTCGTGCAGGAGATGGTGAGGGAGGGGTGGGGGCCCCCAAAACCCCCCGAGCCCATCCCAGTGGGGCCCCACCACTTGTCCCCATGCTGCCCTCAGCCCTGGTGATGGTGTCAGTCCCTTCTCCAGCCTCCCCTCGAGGTCTCGGTGCTGCAGGTTTGGGGTCCCCCTGCCTGGCTTTGGGGCACCCCCAGGGCCTGCAGCCCCTCTGTCCCCCCCCCAGACGCTGCTGGTGGAGTTCTATAAGGGAGCCCCCGACCTGGTGAAGTTCCAGGAGCTGTGGAGTCAGGATCAGACCTACCTGGACAAGCTGAAGGTGGGAAGGGCTGGGAGGGGAGGGGGCTTTGGTGAGGCACCCATTCCCTGTGCTGGAATTGTGGGGTTCCCTCCATCCCCAGGGCTCCCTGGCCTCCCGCACCCCCAAAGACCAGAGCTTCACGCACGTCCTGGAGCAGATCTTCAGCCTCCTCAAGCTCAGCGGGTGAGGGCCCGGGGCCCTCGACTCGGACCAGGCGCCTCCCGCAGCCCGGGCGGGGCTCACAGCCCCGGGGCTCTCCCGGGTCAGCCCCGGGGCTCTCCCGGACCCGGCCCGGGGCAGCTCCCGGAGCTCCCCGCGATCCCCCGGCCCCGCCCTGCCCCGGGGGCGGCCGTGCGGGTGGGGGACTCTGTGGGTCAGTGGTTTGTGGAAGTGGTAGTTTGATTAAAGAGCGGTTCCTGAGAGGTGGCTCTGCTGGCTTGGGGACATCCCACCATGGCCTGGACCAAGGGGATGGGAGGGGATCCCTCCCTGGGAGGGTGGGCAGGCCCTGGCACGGCCGTGGCTGCCCCTGGATCCCTGGCAGTGCCCAAGGCCAGGCTGGAGCAGCCTGGCACAGTGGGAGGTGTCCCTGAGCCATTCCCTGATTCCACGACGCAGCCGTTAGAAAGAAGAAAACATTTAATACTTTCATTCAGAGATACAAGTCAAGAATTGTGGGTCATCATTTTTTCCCCCTAAAAACCAGGAGAAACCATTACAAAAAAAAACAAACAAAACAAAACCAAAACAAAAACAAAAGTGGCTCCAAGGTGTCCCAGCTGACAGAACACGTTTGAATCCACCTGAGCAGGAGCCAGGACGTGACCCTGCTCCCACCAGGGAGGGGACAGAGGGAAGGGCCCCCAGGACTCCGGTCCCTTGGGCTCCCTGCCCTGCTGGGAGCAGGGGGGGCTGCCCTGTGCCCCCCCTGGGGTCGGGGTCACTGCTCGGGGGTCAGACACACGTGGACATGCACGGACCAAATCCTGACAGAGAACGGGACCAGGAGAGCAGGGACAGGGGAGCTGCAGCACAGCCCTGCAGGGCTGGGGCTCCCAGAGAGAGACTGGAGCTCCCAGAGCAGGGCTGGGGCTCCCAGAGAGAGACTGGGGCTCCCAGAGCAGGGCTGGGGCTCCCAGAGAGAGACTGGGGCTCCCAGGGCAGATTTGGAGCTCTCAGAGAAGAGCTGGGGCTCCCAGAGCAGAGTTTGGGCTCCCAGAACAGAGTTGGGGCTCCCAGAGCAGATTTGGGGCTCCCAGAGCAGGGCTGAGGCTCCCAGAGCAGATTTGGGGCTCCCAGAGCAGGGCTGAGGCTCCCAGAGCAGATTTGGGGCTCCCAGAGCAGGACTGGGGCTCCCAGAGCAGAGTTGAGGCTCCCAGAGCAGAGTTGGGGCTCCCAGAGCAGATTTGGGGCTCCCAGAGCAGACTTGGGGCTCCCAGAGCAGGGTTGGGGCCCATCCCAGCCCCACGAGGAGAAGAACTCACTTCAGCAGGAAGGAAAACCATGGAGCCCAGCAAGTGCTGGAGGGAGCATTGCCCTGCAGCCCCATGCCAACCCCATCCCCACCTCCTGGCCAGGAAAAGCCCAGCTGAGGGACAAGGGGTGGCACAAGTGACACTGGGATGAAGCATCCCTTTCCCAGCAATCCAGGGGCAGAGGGGGGCACTGCCCCCAGGGTGGGGGTGCAGGGCCAGGTGAGCTCCAGCCACAGGAGGGGTCCCTGGGAAGGGGGAACGTGCAGAGCCCTGGGCAGAGGAGCCACAACCTCTGCCCCACCAGAGAGACACCCTGGGCTGTCCCCCAGTTCCTCCCCTCCAGATGATCCTCCTTGGGAGAGTTTGTAGCAGGAAAAGCCTGAGATCCAGGAAAAAACCAGGGGCAGAAGGAGCAGCCTCCCCTCAGGGGGTTGAGCTCTGTGGGGAGGGGGCCAGGGGACATCTCTACTGTCCCTCCAGGATGGGCAGGGATGGCTCCAAGCCCCAGGGGTGGCTCCAAGCCCCGGGGGGCTCCAAGCCCCAGGGATGGCTCCGAACCCCAGGGATGGCTCCAAGCCCCAGGGATCTCTGCAAGCCCCGGGGATCTCTGAGCCCCAGGGATGGCTCCGAACCCCAGGGATGGCTCCAAGCCCCAGGGATGGCTCTGAGCCCCAAGGACCTCTGAACCCCAGGAATGGCTCTGAACCCCAGGGATCTCCGAGCCCCAGGGATGCCTCTGAGCCCCAGAGATGGCTCTGAACTCCAGGGATGGCTCCAAGCCCCAGGGATCTCTGAGCCCCAAGGATCTATGAGCTCCAGGGATGGCTCTGAGCCCCAAGGACCTCTGAGCCCCAGGGATCTCTGAGCCCCAGAGATGGCTCTGAACTCCAGGGATGGCTCCAAGCCCCAGGGGTGGCTCCAAGCCCCAGGGATCTCTGAGCCCCAGGGATGGCTCTAAGCCCCAGAGATGGCTCTGAACCCCAGGGATCTCCGAGCCCCAGGGATGCTTCTGAGCCCCAGAGATGACTCTAAGCCCCAGAGATGGCTCCAAACCCCAGGGATCCCTGAGCCCCAAGGATCTCTGAGCCCCAAGGATCTATGAGCTCCAAGGATGGCTCCAAGCCCCAGGGATCTCTGAGCCCCAAGGACCTCTGAGCCCCAGGGATCTCTGACCCAGGGATCCCTGAATAAGCCCCAGAGATGGCTCTGAACCCCAGGGATGGCTCCAAACCCCAGGGATGGCTCCGAGCCCCAGGGATCTCTGAGCCCCAGGGATCCCTGAACCCCAGGGATGGCTCTGAGCCCCAGGGATCCCTGATGGCTCCAAGCCCCAAGCAGGGCTCAGCACCTGCTCTGCAGGGCTGCCTTAGTGTTCACTGGGTGTTTTAGTGTTACTGTGCCCCAGCTCTCCTCCCCTGATCCTTCTAGGATCCCTTCAGGGATCTGTGGGGACAGGGGCAGCGTTTGCTGGGGCAGGAGGGTGGGGCTGGGGCTGCCCTGCCCCGGGCCATGTGTCCAGGACACACCCTGGCAGTGCCACCTGCCTGATCCCTGTGTCCAGGACACACCCTGGCAGTGCCACCTGCCTGATCCCTGTGTCCAGGACACACCCTGGCGGTGCCACCTGCCTGATCCCTGTGTCCAGGACACACCCCAGCTCTCCCACCTGCCTCATCTGGGTGCTGGACCCAAAGGAAAGACGGGAAGTGGGGAGGGACAGGGACAGGGAGAGGGACAGGGCAGTGCCAGGGGCATGGCCGGGGCTGGGGGCGCACGAAGTACCGAAGTTCAAGCACCAGAAGGACAAAAAAAAAAAAAAAAAAAAAAAAAAAAAAAAAAGAAAAAAAAAAGAAAATAACCCAAATTCACGGGGGGAAGGGGCCGTGGGACCCTTCTGGTTTGTTCCCTGGTCGCGCCGGGCCGAGGAGAGGCGGGGAGGGCGGGGCTGGGGCTGGAATGGAGCTCGGGGCACTCGGGGCGGAGCGGCGCCGATTCACTGAGGTAGCGGGACCAGCACTTCCACGTAGTTGAGCGGGAAGAAGCCGGACTGGCCGTGGATCATCCCCTCGTACCAGTTCTCGTCGATCTGGTTCGTCAGGGTGATGATGTCGCCCTCCTTGAAGCCCAGCTCGCCGTCGTTCTCGGGCTCGAAGTCGTAGAGGGCTTTGCAGCAGGGCTGGTCCAGGGGGGCTGTGGGGACAGCAGGGACACGTCAGCAGGACCCCACACAGCCCTGGCACCTGGCCTGGCACCGGGGATCCTGCCAGGGCTCTGGGGTTGGCAGGGGTGGCTCCACCGGCCCTTCAGTGCTCCCTGCAGCTCCTCCGTTCCCTGCTCCTGTCCCAGCACAGAGCTGCCTCCAGCAGCTGCTCCTGCCTGCACCTCCTGCAGCCCAAGCTCAAGGGATCCTGACCAGCCACGTTATCCCTCCAGAGAGCTGAGAAGCTGCCCTGGAGCTCAGTGGTGGGGTTGGACATGGAGGGAGACTCTGCAGGGGTCACCCCACACCTGAGGGTGACAGGAGGGACAGGACAGCAGCTGCCTCCCTGGCCATGGGGCTTCAAATCCATTAGCAGTCCCTCAAAACTCAGGAGAAGCCCAAAATCTCATTCCCCCAGCTCAGCTCCAGCATTTAAGCATCTCCTTTTGGCTGCAAAGGGATTTTCTGTGGGATTTCCTGCTGCTCACTCTGTGTGCTGACATTTTGGGACTCAGCTTTGGAGCTGGGAGAATCTCAGTGGAAAGGGACAGAGCTAAGAGAGACCTCCAGGGTCTGCAGGACCCCCCAGCCCTCCTCACTGTGCTGGGGCTCTCCCAGCCAGGGCAAGGGAATGGCAGCAAGGGCACATCCAACTGCTGAATATCCCTGGAAGTGTCCAAGGCCAAGCTGGACAGGGCTTGGACCAGCCTGGGACATTCCAAGGTGTCCCTGCCCATGGCAGGGGTGGGATGAGATGGTCTTGAAGGTCCCTCTCAATCCAAACCATTCCATGATTCCAGGACCCACAGCAAGGCAGGGCCCAGCATTGGGAAGAGCACTCAGAAATCACCACAAGCAGCAGCCAGACATTGATGGGCTTGAGAGAACTCCCCAAATCACCAGGCTGGTCCCACCACCACGGCCCTGCTCCAGGCTCCTTCCCAGCACAACAGCTCCAAGCCCCAGCCCAGCCCTGGGATCCCAAGGTCCTGCAGGAGGAACCACGGACCCCACATCACCCCACACCCCACGAACTCCATGAGCTGAGGCTCTGCCTCCTCCCTCCTGCCTTCCACAGGGACACAGGGAGCAGGAGAGGGAGAGATCCAGGCTGTAAGAACAAGGAAATCCTTGAGGTGTCTGATCTCTTGTGGGAAAGCACCTGATCCCACGGATCAGGACATGCCTGGGTGCTGGGAGCTGCTGCAGCTCCTCCGGGTGAGCCAGGCTCTGCTTTTGGGGGTGGAAAATCCCACCGGAGCTTGGCTGGGTTAACTCAGGGCTCAGCACGGAGGGATGAGCAGCTCCAAGGAGCAGCAGCAGCAGGGAGGAGCAGGCAGGAGGGACGGGGAGAGGAGGCCACACACGGAGCAGTGCAGAGGGAGGAAACTCACGGATACTCCTGACGGAGGCCCGGGACGGCTTGTCCGACCGGAAAGAGGCGGAAGCTGCTTCCAAACAAAAGAGAGACATGCTTAAACCAACAGGAACGGGACACAGGGACAGGCAGGGCCCACAGGGGTCTGTTAGGAGAAACAGCAGGGCCCCCATGCTGTTAGGAACCCGCCAGGATCAGGGAGGGAGGGAGGGATGCAGCGGGATGGAAGACAAGGAGGGAGGGAGGGAGAGAGGCTTCAGTTTTCCTGTCTGGCACTGGCAGCGAGAGGCCCAGGCTGGAGACCCCTCTGGCACATCCCCAAAGCCAACACAGCAAAGGCTCCTGGGTCCCAGGAGAACACAGCCCGATCTAGAGGCATTCCTGATGTTTTCCAGAGCCACAGGCTTGTGCAGGAGCATCCAGCACAGCAGGAACATCCTGTGCAGGCAGAGCAGCTGCCCTCCTTCCCTGGGAGGCTGCTCCAGAGGCACCAGTGAACACCTGGGACAACGTTACCTGAGACTTTGGGGGTGGGGTTGCAGGAGAAGCCCCCGTTGGACTGGTCAGTCTCCCTGAAGTCGTACGTCTCCCTGGGCTTGGGTTTGTATTCCCTCTTGGGACGTGAGGAGGCCTCCCTCATCCTGGGACAGGGAGAAGAAACGTGGGTAAGTGCCATGAGGAATGGGATCAACATGGTGTTTATCCTCCTGGGGGGCTGCACAGGCAGGAAGGGGTTTGGAGACAGGGATTTGCACAAAGTCCCTGTGCTGGAGCCTTTGGAAGATGGGACTTGCCCAGGGTTTGGGATCTGCCCTTGGAGAGGGCTCACACATCCCAGGTTTTGCTATGGAATGCTCAGGAATTCAGGCCAGCAGAGGACACTCGTGCTGTAGTTTCTGTAGTTTGAAAGCTCAGAGAAGGCAGGGTCCTCCCAGCTCCTCCCAACTCACAGCAGGCACGGGATCCACTCTGCAGTTTCTCCCAGGAGGGAAGAGCAGCAGGGCAGCACTGCCAGAGGCTGAGGAAGAAGAGGTGGCACAAGCCTTCCTCAGCCAGGATTTAGGCTGGATCAGACACCCAACTAAACTCAAATCCCATCTGGAACAGCCACAGGAATTGCCTTTTTCAAGGCCAGCTTGGACAGGCCTCAGAGCAGCCTGGGCTAGTGGCTAGTGGAAGGTGTCCCTGCTCCAAGAGCCCCAAGGTCCCTTCCAAGCCCATCCCTTGAGGGACTCTGTGATTCCAAGGGGGACTCAGGTGTTTTCAGAGGAAGCACAGGGAGCACCCTGGGACTCACCTGCGCTTCAGCTTCTCGGCCAGCTCGTCCAGGATCTGCACAGCCTGCCTGTGGTAGTCCAGCTGGGCATCCACCAGGGCTGACAGCTGGCTCACCTGCTCGATCTGGGCAACAGAGGGCTGGGATCAGCTCCTGCTCCCAGCTGGACACTCCTGCACTGCCCTGGGGCAGCCCAGGAGGAGCTTTGGGATTCGGCTGAGACTGCACAGGACAGAGCCCATTTCCTGCCACTCTGGCTTTGCCAGCTGGGAAATCCTTCCCAAACCCTTCCCAGCTGTGTTACCTCCCAAAATGATCCCTCCACCACCCCAAGAGGAGCCTGTTTGGTGCCAGACATGGGCTCTGCTCTGGCCAAGAGCTGGGTCAGGGGCTAAGCAAAGGCCAGAGCAGAACCACACTAGGGAGGAGAGGAGAGGAAATTGGTGTGCAGTCAGTGCCTCCCTCAGGAGATCCCACCCCAGGGACACAGAACTGGATCAGGGGCTAAGCAAAGGCCAGAGAAGAACCACACTAGGGAGGAGAGGAGAGGAAATTGGTGTGCAGTCAGTGCCTCCCTCAGGAGATCCCACCCCAGGGACACAGAACTGGATCAGGGTCTAAGCCAAGGCCAGAGAAGAACCACACTAGGGAGGAGAGGTGAGGAAATTGGTGTGCAGTCAGTGCCTCCCTCAGGAGATCCCACCCCAGGGACACAGAACCCCCCAGCTCTGTGTTGCCACACTCACATCTGTCTCCAGGAGGTTGTGCATGCTGGTCTCTGCCACTTCCTTGGACTCCTCAAACTTCTCCATGGCCTGCCGGAGCTCCTCGTCGGGGATCTTGCCCTGTCGCTTCTTCTTGTAGTCAAAGTCCAGGCGCCTCCCTTCCAGCTTCTTGAGATGGTGCTGGGGGAGGATGGAGACAACAGGGAAGAGGGAAAAGCCAGAGGCTTGGGAGGGCAGCTCCAGTTACAGGCTGAGTTCACTGGTGTCAGAAACCTGATCTCCTGTGGCTCCCACCTTTGCTCCAGGTAGGAGAGAGGCCCTGGGGTGTGATGGGGGAATGATTCCAGACCCTTTCCACTGAGGAAAAGGCTGCAGAGCAGCCCAGGTCTGCTCCCCACAGAAACTTTTTGGGAAGGTGAAGAGCTGTCCTGTTCCTCTCAGCCCCCCAGGAGCTGCAGGGATCTCTGGACAGCAGCAATGTGGGTTCTGGACACTGCACTCCTGGGTCTCAGGGCAGGGATGTTTAAAGCAGCCCTATGGAATGGGTACAGACAGGCACTGAGGCAGCACTTGGTGGTGATTTCACCCAGCACTGACAGTGAAAACTCCCTCAGGAGACTGGCCTGGGGAGTTTGAGGTTGGGATGGATCCTGGACTTGTCTGTGTGTAGCACACAGGAGCTGCTGAGCTCCCTGTTCTCCCAATGAGACCCCAGAGGACTCCTTGGGATGCTGAGTAGAGACCTGAGGGGAGCTTGGAGCCCAAATTGATCCCATCTGGGAGCTCACAGCACTAAGAACCCAATTCAGCAAGCCCAGAAGGGGTGTTGGGATGTATTCCCACGGCACCCTCCATCAAACATGGCAAATGGAGAACCATTCCAACCTGCATGCAGCCTTTTGGGCTGCTCAGGAGCAGCAGGAGCAGCGCTGAGCAGGGAGGAAATACCAGAGAGTCTGGAGGGAGAAAACACACACAGTGCAGGGAATCCCTGCCAGCCCCTGGTTCCCAGACTCCAGAGCAGGCAGCTCCGTGCCCCAACAGCCAAAGAGCCCAGAGAGCAGGGAGATGAGAGCAAACCTCGGGGGTGTTTACCTGGATCTCTTTCAGGTCCTTGTCACACAGGTTCTGCAGGGGGTCGATGAAGTTTTGCTTGACCTCGATGTCCAGCGAGTCCTTCACCTCCGCCAGGCGTTTCATGGATTCGCCGGCGTCGAGGAGCGCGTCCCCTGCGGGGAGGGCAGCAGGGAGAGGTGAGGGAGAGGGAATTCAACACAGCCCGAGGCCCAGGGATCTGCCTCAGATCCCTTCCTTCTCCCTTCTCAGCAGGAAGGCCCCTGTGTGCCCCAGAATTGTGGAATGGTTTGGGTTGGAAGGACCCTAAAGCTCATCCACTGTCCCAGGTTGCTCCAAGCCCCCGTCCAAGCTGGCCTTGGGCAGTCTCAAAGCTCAAAGTCACTCACTGGAACCTGTTCAGTTCCATCCTTTTCACAGAATGACCAGGTTGGAAGAGACCGTCAAGATCATCGAGTCCAACCTGTTCCCTGACACCTCAACTGAACCCTGGCACCCAGTGCCACATCCAGGCTTTGTTAAACACCCCCAGGGATGGTGACTCCACCTCCTCCCCGGGCAGAACATTCCAGAACTTCATCACCCTTTCTGTGAAAAACTTTTCCTGATATCCAACCTGTATTTCCCTTGGAGCAGCTTGAGGCTGTGACCTCTGGTTCTGTCAGTGCTGCCTGGAGAAAGAGCCCAACCCCACCTGAGCACAGGCACCTTTCAGGAGCTGCAGAGAGTGATAAGGTCACCCCTGAGTCTCCTTTTCTCCTTTTCTAAGGCTCTGGCCACTCTGACACTTAAGCCAGGCAGACTTGCAGCAAAGCATATTCAGTGCTGGCTTTTTAGTGCAGAGGAAACATTTAGAGATGAAATTATCCCCGTGCAGCTTTGGCAAAACAACAATTTCAGCAGTGCATGAACACAGGAAAATACATGAGTGAGAGAGAGGGTCAAGGGAAAACATCTCTCCACTGTCCAGCTGGAAAAATCAATAGACCAGAAGTGTTATTTCAATTGTAATAACTCTGAAAAACCTGGAAGGCAGGGATGGAGTCCTCAATGCTGCTTTAAGGAGGCCATTAAGGAAATAGAGTTCAGTGTGCTCTCCTAAAAGCTTCCTTCCCTTGCTCTCCTCAGTCCCTGGGAGCCAGGATTGATGCAGAGCTCAGAGCTGGCCAGGGAGGATCTCCAAAATTCTCTGTCAGTCCCAAAAGCAGGCAGAGGTTTTTAATTTTGCTGAGGCAAGGCAGCTCCTCCCTGGGCTGGCAGAGCCAGCTGTGCTGCCAGGGGGCCACCACGTGCACTGGCCGAGGTTCCAGGGGATTAAAACTCATGGCACCAAAAAAAAGCTTCACCCCCTCCTCCCTGCCACTCACACGTGGCTCCAAGGAACAGCCAGAAGATTTCTTGGCTTCAGCCTCCCTGTGGAATCACAGCAAGGTTTGGGTTGGAGGGATCCTTAAGAACTGTGTGAAATTCCCAATTTTGCTCCGTCCCATTCCTGCTTTGCTGCTCAGTTTAGAGGGAAGTTTTTATTTTATGTGCAGTTTATATGTGAAGTTTATATTTTATTTTATTTTTAAATTTATCTCAGTGTTTAATAAGAAAGTGGATTGAGATCCAGGATACCTGGGATCACAGAATAACAGAATGGTTTGGGATGGAAGGAGCTTAAAGCCCATCCAGTCCTACCTTCAACAATCCCAGGCTGCTCCAGCCTGGCCTTGGACACTTCCAGGGATCCAGGGGCAGCCACAGCTGCTCTGGGCACCCTGTGCCAGGCCTCACCACCTCACAGGCAGGATTTTTTTTCCAATATCCCATCTAAACCTCCTCTTTCTCTTGGAATCTGCTCACTCTGCAAGTTCCTGAATCCCTTTTAAGCCCCACACACTGCTCAGTGCCAGAGAGTTCACCCAAACCCTTCCAGAATTCAGAGTGCCACCTCGGAGGTGAACCAGGAGCCTGCCCCACTCCCCCCCCAGGCCCAGGGGGCACTCACCAAAGTTGGAATCCTCTCCCAGCTCCTTCCCATAGCGGATCATGCACTCCCCCAGCAGCCCCTCGGACTGGGGGTAGCCGGGGTTCTTCACCTGCCCACGGATCTTGGACATCGTGTTCAGCATGGTGAGCTTGGCTCTGGAAGCTGCCACACAAACACCTCAGTCTCTGCCACCTCTGCATCCCTCTGCAGGTTTTTTTTCCCCTCCTGATACACCCAAATTCAAGAGGCTCCATTGTCTCTATCCCCCAGAAATATCCCTTGCCACGAAAAAAGTTTTTTTTCCAAGACACGAAGCAGAAATAGTTCTGCACTGCTTGGCCAGGGAAGGCCAAAGGAGTTTCCCCAGCCCTCCCAGGGTCCCTGGAATGCTCAGCTGGCTGGAAGGATGCAGGGCTGACAGAGCCAGCCACCCCTTCCCACCACTTTTCCTGGACATTCTGAGAAAAACAGGTCCCCTTAGGGCCTCTCTAGGTCTGAGGCAAAGGCTGCATCTGTTCTGTCCCTGCTCAGCAGCCTGGATTCAGGACAAGAGGGGCACCCAGATCTCCCCCTGACCCAAACCTGGAGCAAAAGGGATCTCCCTGATCTCCCTGGGAAGCTGGGAAGGGGACAGGGGAGCTGCAGGCCCTCACCTGGGTTGGGCTGGAGGTACTCTATGGTTCTGGTCAGTACTTCTGTGACAGCCTTGCTGGTCACATCCACTTTCTGCAGGAGAGAGGAGCCCAGTGAGGATCAGCTCAGGGATTCTGAGGAACCACAGGGTGATTTTGGGGATTCCTCTGGTTCCCCACTCACCTTTTCCATCTCCTTGAAGTCATCATCTAACTTGGTCCCTTCAGCCCCTCCGACCTTCTCGCTGACCAGCTGTGGAGAAAGAACAAGGGAGGAGGATCAGGCTCTGACTGAACCTTCCCAACTCAAGGAGGAATTCCCTGGGAGAGAATGGGAACAGGGATGGTCCACACAGCACCTGCAAGAGAAAGGAGGTGGCAGGAACATCCCAAACCCCTCAAAAAGACCCCACCAAAGGCCCAAACATCCCTGAGCACCCAAAGCTCGGCTCAGTCAGGATGTTCCTCACCCACCAGGAGCTCCACAGCTCCCTAAATCCCAGCCCACGGCTCCAACTCCAACGCCTGCTGGAAAAAACAAGCAGCACAAACGTCTCTCAGCTCCATCTGGAGCCAAGGACTTGGTTTCACACGCAGCAAAATCCAAGTAAACAGGGAATGAACACACTCAGCTCCCAGCACAGCCTGGGGAGCAGGGGGAGAGCTCAGCCACCACTCTGGAACTGCTGGAGCAGCTCAGCATCTGGGACAAGGGGCTGGAATTCTTTGTTTGACAAGCTGGGAAGTCAGGGCTCATTTCATGGGAAGGTTTCAGCAGCTTCTCGAGGTCCAAGAACAGCCCCAGTCCCTGATCTGCAGCGTTCCCTGCCCAGGGGTGACCAACACCCCCAGTAACCCACCCCAAAGTGTCCCTCCCTGCAGCCCAGGCAGGAAGATGTTCCCTTCCCAGCCCCTGCACTGCCTGGGGATGCAGGACATGGGAACTGGCCAGAACTGGAATCATGGAATGGCTGAGGCTGGAAAAAACCTCCAAGATCAGGGAGTCCAACCACGTTCACCTCTAACCCAGGTCCCCAAGTGCCACATCCTCACGTTTTTTGGACACCTTCAGGGATGGGGACTCCAGCACTTCTCTGGGCAGCTGTGCCAATGCCTGGCCACCCTTTCCATGAACAAATTTTCCCTGATTTCCAATCTAAACCTTCCCTGGTGCAACTTGAGGCCGTTTCCTCTTGTCCTGTTGTTCCCTGGGAGCAGAGCCCGACCCCCACCTGGCTCCACCCTCCTGTCAGGGAGCTGTGGGGAGCAATTAGTGATTATTTTGCTCCAAACAACAGCAAATTCCCCATCCAGACATCCAAAGTGGTCTGGGAAATCTGGCACTGGCTCCCAGAGTTCCCTGCCTGCCCCAGGGCATTGCCAGGGTTCCTCCTGTTTGTGCTGAAAACTCCAGATCTGAAGGAACAATCAGGTTTGTTTACTCCAACATCAAATATTTGATTTTTATCGAGGCTTTCTTCCTCTGGAACACTCCTGCTCCCGTGGGGATACAGAATGGGGCTGGATGTTTTCTGAGGAAGAGGGGGAGGGATCCCTTTAGGGAATTATCCAGGTTGAGAAGCACCTGGAGAAACCAAACCAGGGGAGGGGAGGGGAGGGGAGGGGAGGGAAGGGAAGGGAAGGGAAGGGAGGAAGGAAAGCTCTCCTGGTTTGCCCAGCTCTGGATTTCACTCTCCTGCTTTAACCCTCTGATAGGGGACATGGGACACAGCCAGAGTGAACCAGGCTGGCCAACCTCTGCTCCCTGCTCCCATTCCCTGCTCTCAATCCCTGCTCCC
>WBNO01017278.1:23151-38062 GCA_013400575.1 Peucedramus taeniatus
CTCCCATTCCCTGCTCCCATTCCCTTCTCCCCATTCCCTGCTCCCATTCCCTTCTCCCCAATCCCTGTTCCCATTCCCTTCTCCCATTCCCTTCTCCCCAATCCCTTCTCCCATTCCCTGCTCCCATTCCCTTCTCCCCATTCCCTGCTCCCATTCCCTTCTCCCCAATCCCTGTTCCCCATTCCCTTCTCCCCATTCCCTGCTCCCATTCCCTTCTCCCCAATCCCTGCTCCCCACCCCTGCCATGCCTGCCCAGCCCTCGGAAGCAGCTCCAGGGGATCCCATCACCCCCAGCTGCCCCAGAACCCACCCGGGTGTGATTTCCTGCTTTCCTTGGATGCCAGCACACACCCCAGCCCCGAGCTGGGCAGGCACACTTTTCTCTGGAGCCTGCAAACCATGCCAGGAGCAGCTGCCAGGCCTGCCAGGACACGCTCAGCAGGGCACAGCTCTGCCCCAGCTGCCACCCCCTGGCCCCTGCCAGGATTCGGGATCCTTTCCACCCTGGAAGCCTGCACTGTTCCCTAACACACCTGGGAAGGGTGCAGCCATCCCAAGCAGTTCCAATCCCACTTTTCTCCCTGGATTTGCAGCTTGGGAAGCTGTAAATAACCCCTGGCAGGGCTCTGCTCCGAGGGCCCCGCGTGCCAGGCTGGCAGAATCCATCACCACAGCGATTCCGGAGGCTCCACACCCTCTGCAGAGCCCAGAGAAGTGAAGGAAGCAAAACCCCCTCATTTCCAGACTAATTTAATCCTCCTTTTGACATCCAAGAAATGCTGCTGCTGCCCTGCTGGGAGGGAATAATAAGATTGAGGTTCTCTCCCTGCTGGCTCTAATTAAACTGGGAGGCGTCAGCACGGGAGGAAAGGAGGAGAGATTCCATCCCCAAATCCCCCAAACCCGTCAGGAAGGGACAAAAACCAACACAGATCCCCCAGACACGAGCCTGGAGGAGCTGTCACTGAATCCTGGTTTAACCTGGAGCCTCACCACGCTCAGGGAGCCAAATTCACCTCTTGGGGAGGTGAATTTTGGGAGGAAAAGGAAGGAAAAGGAAGGGAGGAAGGGAGGGAGGAAGGAAGGAAGGAAAGGAAAGGAAAGGAAAGGAAAGGAAAGGAAAGGAAAGGAAAGGAAAGGAAAGGAAAGGAAAGGAAAGGAAAGGAAAGGAGGGAAAGGTTTATCCATCCATTGCTTGGCTAAGGGAGCTGGAAGGCAGTTGGAGGAATGCTGGCACTGCAGATTCCAGCAGCCCTTCTCCCAGGAAGCAGCTATGGGGCTTTTTAGAGGATGTGCTGACAATTCTCCTGCATTTTGATTTCCTGAGCAGCCAGGAGAAGGCTTGGGATACATCCCTGTTCTGCTGGCTGGGATCTCACCTCTCCTGAAGGCAGACTGGGAAAGGATGGCACGAGCAGACATGGAAATGGTTAAAAACCAAACCAAATCTAACCAAACCAAACCAAACATTCCCTGGAAGAGCAAAACAAGTCTGGCCTCCCTGGTTTCTGGATAGGAAACATCCAAGGGGTTCACCCTGAGAGCAGTGAGAACTGGAGCTTTTGGCCAAACACCCAAACACCTCCCAGAGCAAATATTGGCCCAGGGCGCTGCAGCTGGCACTGGGCAGATACAATCTGCTCCCACTTGGCTGCTCCTGGCAGATCTTTCACCTGGAATTCCACCCACAGGGCCCTGACAGAGAGGTGAGGGCTGAGGAGCCAGGAGCACACCCCTCACTTCCACCTATGCTTAATTCAAAGGACACAGCTGAAATGTGCCCCAGACAGCTCCAACCTGAGATGGGAGCACAGGGAGCATTCCTGGGAGCTCAGCATCCAGCCAGGCTCATCCTCAGGAGAGCTCATCCACAGGGATTGGACACGGCCCCTCTCCACCCAAAGCTGCTCCAGCCACACTCAACAGATTCATTTTGGAACTCACAGGGGATTCCTTGGGCAGATTCCTTGGGCAGATTCCTTGGCAGATTCCTTGTCAGAGCTCATCCACAGAGCTTGGACACAGCCCCTCTTCACCCAAGGCTGCTGGCTGCTCCAGCCACACTCACATTTTGGAGCTCACAGGCTCCAAAATCTGGGCAGATTCTTTGGCAGATTCCTTGGCAGATTCCTTGTCAGAGCTCATCCACAGAGCTTGGACACAGCCCCTCTTCACCCAAGGCTGCTCCAGCCACACTCAACAGATTAATTTTGGAGCTCCTGGAAGATTCCTTCAGATTCCCTGGCAGGGCTCATTCACAGGGATTGGACACAGCCCCTCTTCACCAAAGGCTGCTCCAGCCACACTCCAGAGCTTCATTCTGGGACTCACAGGGGATTCCTTGGGCAGATTCCTTGGCAGAGCTCATCCAGAGGCACTGGACACAGCCCCTTTCCACCAAGGCTGCTCCAGCCATGCTCCAGAGCTTCATTTTGGAGCTCACAGGCTCCAAAATCTGGGCAGATTCTTTGGCAGATTCCTTGGCAGGGCTCATCCAGAGGCACTGGACACAGCCCCTTTCCACCCAAGGCTGCTCCAGCCACACTCAACAGTTTCATTCTGGAGCTCCTGGAGGATTCCTTCAGATTCCTTGGCAGGGCTCATCCAGAGGCACTGGACACAGCCCCTTTCCACCCAAGGCTGCTCCAGCCACACTCAACAGTTTCATTCTGGAGCTCCTGGAGGATTCCTTCAGATTCCTTGGCAGGGCTCATCCAGAGGCACTGGACACAGCCCCTTTCCACCCAAGGCTGCTCCAGCCACACTCAACAGTTTCATTCTGGAGCTCCTGGAGGATTCCTTCAGATTCCTTGGCAGGGGTGTGGGAATGGGAACAATCCTGCCTTGCCCTTGTGGGGGAAGATCTCAGGAATGAAAGAACCATTGTTGGAATGAGCCAGGGTGGCCAGGGGAGAGGCAGGAATGGTTTGTGTGCATGGAAAAGGGCAAGGAGGGATGCACAGGGATTCTCCTGGCAGCTGGACTGGGGAAGGAACGTGGGAATGCTGCACAGCTGCTCCTGGGAGTCTGCCTGGGTGAATTCAGGAGCATGGAAGGTTAGGAGAGATTTTGGGAGCAGAGCTGGGCAGTCCCAGCTGGGGAATTCCTGCATTATTCCAGGTGGAGAGGTGGGACAGATGTAGAGGGAAAAAAAAGGTGATTTTTGGGCTGGACCATCAGCAAAATGCCTGACAAACCTGGGAAAGTGCCAGCAGCCAAACTTCCCCTGCTGAGGAGCTCCTGGAAAGCTGGGGAAGGGCAGATTCCAGCACATCCACCCCAGCTCAGCTCATGGATGAGGGAGCCTAAGTCCATGTTATTCTGTTAATCACCAGCTTCCCCACGGGATTTCCCAGACCTCATTTTGATATTTTGCTCTCCAGCCTTTAAATATTTTAAACCAGAAAATTATCCCTAATTCCCTCAGCCTCACACAAGCAAAACACACCAAGAGAAACCCAAAAATCAGGGTTTTTTTTTAAAACTCACTTTCTTTTTTCCATCGCAGTCAGCCCTATTTATAACACATCAAACATTTGCCATCCTTGCAATCAAAACAGTTCCCTACAGTCGACTGAAAACCTTATTCTTGTAGACTCTGGGGTATCAAAGCCTTCCTCTTCCCCCCCCTCCACCCTCCCAACAGCAAGTTCCCCTCAAGAAATACAAAAACAAACCCACAGATGAACAAACAGAGAAGCAGCTCTGCCCTGGCTCCCTTCATCCCAGCCCAGGGTGAAAAGCCAGCCCTCAAACCCAGGGAAAAAGGGGTGGAAATGTTTTGAACCCCCAAAGCTCAGCACAGGAGAAGAGTTAAGGAAAACCAGGGTTAACTGGGATTGCTGGTGCCCAGTTTAATAGTGCCCAATGGCCCAGATTTGTGGGATGCTCCATAAAACCTAAAGAGAGGCCCCAGCACCTCCCCAGCTCAGCAGGGTGTGACTCCCTGGCAATCAGCTTCATTTTGGGTCATCCCCATCATCCTGCAGAGCCAACGTGACCCTGCCCAGCTGTGTGTGTGTGTGTGAGCTTGGGAACACAGCAAAGGCCTTCAGTCACCCAGCCAGTGAGGCTTGGCAAGTCCCCAAAACCTCCTGGAAAAAACACACCAGCCCAGCTGCAGCACCTGGAAAAGCCTGTGGGTTCTCCTGGAGTGCCCCACACAGCTCTGCTGCCATGGAGCTCCCTGCAGAACCAGCTGGCCCTGGCAGGTGTCCTGGGGTACCCTGGGATCCCAGCTCTGATGGGTTCAGCCCTGGATCCCAGCTCTGATGGGCTCAGCCCAGCCCTGGATCCCAGCTCTGATGGGCTCAGCCCATCCCAGGATCCCAGCTCTGATGGGATCCCAGCCCTGATGGGCTCAGCCTAGCCCTGGATCCCAGCTCTGATGGGTTCAGCCCATCCCTGGATCCCAGCCCAGCCCTGGATCCCAGCTCTGATGGGCTCAGCCCAGCCCTGGATCCCAGCCCTGATGGGATCAGCCCATCCCAGGATCCCAGCTCTGATGGGATCCCAGCCCTGCTGAGCTCAGCCCAGCCCTGGGTCCCAGCTCTGATGGGATCCCAGCCCTGCTGAGCTCAGCCCATCCCAGGATCCCAGCCCTGCTGAGCTCAGCCCGGCCCTGGGTCCCAGCTCTGATGGGATCTCAGCTCTGACAGGCTCAGCCCAGCCCTGGATCCCAGCCCTGATGGGATCAGCCCACCTTGGGATCCCAGCCCAGCCCTGGATCCCAGCTCTGATGGGCTCAGCCCAGCCCTGGATCCCAGCCCTGATGGGCTCAGCCTATCCCTGGATCCCAGCTCTGATGGAATCCCAGCTCTGATGGGCTCCCAGCTCTGATGGGCTCAGCCCATCCCAGGATCCTGATGCCCTCCCCAGGCAGCCCGGGCTGGGGTGAGCTGGGCACACCCACAGCACAGCTCACACTGATCTGAGCAACTCCTGACCTACTTTGAGCAGAAGAAAACAGATCCCAGTGTTTATTGTGCAGACTAGGGAGGAACAATCACCTCCAGCCTTGGGAGAGGGAGGCACATTCCCAAATTCCCAATGGCTGCCCCATCCTGGCAGTGCCCAAGGCCAGGTTGGCCGGGGCTTGGAGCAGCCTGGGACAGTCCAAGGTGTCACTGCCCATGGCAGGGTGGGACTCTGTGACCTTCACGGTCCCTTCCAACCCAAACCACTCTGTGACCCTGGGATTCCTCACATCCCCTCCTGGCAAACCAGAGGAGGAACAGCAGCCAGAGCTCTCAGGCTCCAGCCCCTCCAAGCACACCCTGCTGCTGGCTCCAAATGTCATCCCAATGGATCTGACCTTCCTGGGGACACCTGGACACTCCAGCAGCCCTTCCACTGTCTGATCTTCCAGACAAACAGCTCCCAGGAACATTTCCACTCCGTTACCCCACCCTCAGCCTTCTCCTGCAGCTCCTTCCCTGCGTTTTTCCCATTCCCATCTTCCACGAGAGGCCAGTCCTAGCTGAGCCTCACACCCAAGTGCTGGGGATGAGCTCCATGATGGAACCACAGAATCTCTGGCTTGGAAAGGACTCGTGCCAAGGCACTTGAGGTGCTCGGCTGCCTCCAGACACGTGCGCGGGGAAAACGTGTCTGGAACACCCCGAGCTTCCCACCCCCTCAGCAGCTGAGACTGGGATCTCTCCCCTCCCCACAGCACCACAGGAATTCCTTGATCTGGAGCAGGAAGGTCAGGCTGGAACAATGAACAGCTCCTTCCCTTCCTCCAGCAAGGAGGAAAGGCTTCCCAGTGACCTCGGCTCGTAATCTTATCCTATGGAAACGGCAGGGAAGAGCTGCACAGGCCAGGGAAGAGCTGCACAGGCGGCTTTCCAGGAGCCACCTGCCAGCCCTCCTCCTCCTCCCCAGCATCGGGTGACTCATCTCCATCCAGCAGATGGGCTGCAGGAATGAGGACAGCGGGAATTAAAGGCAAACCCGGGATTGCAGCAGCAGCCAGCGGGGCCGGCGGCAGCGCCGGGCCAGCCGAGGGCACTCCGAGGATGCTCTGCAATGCAGCTGCTCCTTCCTGCCTTTGGGGAATTCCTCCTCTCTCCTGGGCTGCAGGCAGAGCTCAAACCCTGCCTGGGAATCCTGGTTTCCAAGCTCCCTGTTCATTGGGGTGATCTCTCAGCTCCTTTTCCCAGCAGGAGACAGAGGAGGGCACAGCCCTGCCCCCAGCGCAGGCTCATGCCAAAGGATGAAGGTTTCCATAGGAGTCTTGGAATGCTCTTGCTGGAGGGATGGGGGCACCTCCCAACAGCCATTTGCATCTTGTTTTCTCCTGTTATTATTTCTCACACGCTCTGAACCAAACCAGACACAATTTCTACTCAGCTGGGGAAAAAAAAAAAATCATGGAATTGGGTCAAGTTCCAGGGAAAACACAAACACGTAAGGAAGCAGCAGCAGCTCCTCTCTCCCCTCAGACACTTCCAGTGACTTCAGCAATTGAGAGGAAGTTCACTAAACTGAGGGGAAACATGGAATACTGGCCTTGCATCCACACTTCCTGCAGAGCCTCCCTGTGTCTTATCCCAGTGAATCACAGCCTGGCTTTCCCAAAGCTGCTGAGCCATCACTCCTCGGCAGCTCCACCCGGCCCCAGGACCCAGGGGAGCAGAGGCAGCAGCTCCTCGCCCTGGAGCTGCTCCTGAGATGGGATAGAAAAGTGCAAAGCACTGAAAGTGCCTCCTAGGAATTGCAATCTTTGTTTTTTCCCAGCTGCAAAGCTTGAGGAAGAGCACGCAGCAGCCTTGTCCTGCAGTCAGCGTTTGGAGCGTGGGCCCACGCGGTGCTCTGAGGGATTTCCCAAAAAACAAAGGGAAAAAGAGGGAAAGGAGGGTGT
The DNA here is from genome assembly GCA_013400575.1 of Peucedramus taeniatus. Taxonomy (NCBI): domain Eukaryota; kingdom Metazoa; phylum Chordata; class Aves; order Passeriformes; family Fringillidae; genus Peucedramus; species Peucedramus taeniatus. The sequence continues at coordinate 30,017 of WBNO01017278.1, forward strand.
AAGACACCTGTAAATCCCTGGAAAGAACACCAAGCAGCAGAAGGGATTTCTGCTCCCTATGAAAACCAGGAAAAACACCTCCCTGAGGTGCTGGGATCACCCAAAGCAAGGAGGCAAGAAACTGCTGAGGAGCTGGGAAGGAGCCAGAAAACCTCTGGATTTGCAGGATGATGGGAGCAAGCCAGGCTGGAGGGCCACAGAGAGCTGGGGACATGGAGAGCTGCTGGGACACGGCTCTACAGCCATCAGGGAGATCAAAAAAGATCCAAACTCCCCCCTCAAAGGAAGGCAAGCTCCTGTTCCTGGCGTGGGCTGGGTGGGAGAGCCCCTTGCAGAGCACGTTTCACACGGGGAGCAGGGCACAGACATCAAAGGGGACAGAAATGGCTGAGGACACTGTAAACACTGGTTTTCCTTGTTCCTTTGAATTCTAGGAAAAGCTCTGTGGCTATCAGAGCACAGCACAGCATCCTAAGGAAGGGGAGAGTGGGAAGGAGAGAGCCCAGCATCCCTGAGGCTGCCAGGGCTGGATCAAACTCCTGCATCAGCTCCTCCAGAGCTGCACCAGGGCATTCCCCACACTCAGGGATTATGTCAGCTTCCAGCCCATCTAAGATGCCTTTTTTTTTTTCTCTCACTGCACACTGAGACTCATTTTGGGATGGTTTAATTGGGATAAAATCCCCCCCCATTCAAGCACTTGGCATCACTGTGGCCTTCCTGCCCTGCAGGCAGAGGTGGCCCAGAAATCCTGGGAGAAGACATTTGGATGAGGTTTTATCCCAGGCAGGCACAAAAGGCCAGAGCCTTTGCCCTTTGTAACTCCCCCAATACAATCAGGAGGAGCTTTACTGGGCCAGGAGCTCCTCCAGCATCTGGCACTCCAGATTTGTGCTGCTCCCTCAGAACCACAGACAAAACAGCAAAAAAAAAGATGGTTCCTAATCCAGGGAAGAAAATCAGGGAAAAAAACCAACCCAGCACCTTCTCCTGCAGTGGATTTGCTTCAGGTGTAGATAATTGTTCACCCTTTTTCTGCCTTTTTCATCATGAAACTGGGAAAATTAAGTTTAAATGTAGCTAATCCTGGGATGCCAAAGCAGATTTGGTCAGGAAAGTGGTTAATAAATTATCACTGGAGAATAAAGTCAGGCCCAGCCAGGGGGTGCAGCCGGGTTTTCAGGCTCTAGGATGAATTATGAAGCATTTTCTCAATTAGGAAAAGCCCTTTAAAGCTTTAATCATGCAAATTTAACCTTCTGTCTCAAAGACAGAATTTCATTATGGAGATGTTTAACTCATCTTTTTTTTCCTTTGGAGCAGAAAAGCAATTTAATTAGTGACAGTACCATGAACTTTATTAATAGCCAGGCATTAGGAGATCCTAAAATTCCCAGTGGCTTTAAAAGGACTGATTCTATTAATTAGCTGTTGGTGGCAATGCTGGGAGGAGGGGTTACAAGGCTTTTCTTGGAGGCAGGAGCAATCCACAGTCTCCTGATGGATTCTCCAGGACCTTGGGCACCTCCAGGCACTCCAAAAGCAGGAGAGGAAGCCCCAGCTCTGAGTCTGGGCCAGGCACAGCCCTTTCCTGAAAGCCATGGGATCATTGACTGAAGGGATGGGGCTGAGGGGAAGAGGAAAAGGAAATCTGTTAAAAAATATTAATTATCACTTTCATAATCACAGGGAGAGGCCAAGATGGGCTGGATCCTGTCACGGAGCAGCTGTGGAAAAGGGAAGTTCTGGGATGCTGTGGGGTTTTCCCAGGGCCACGAGCTGGATCTTTCCCATCTGATCCAGGGAGGAAGGCTGGGACACGGCCCTGGCACAGCTCAGAGGGAGCAGAGCCACAGGAAAAGACAGGATCAGCTCCTGCTGCAGGCATCACATCCCAGGCTGGATGAATCCCTGCAGTTCAGGATGGGCAGGAGCAGGGACAGCGACCTCAGAGTCTTGTGAAAGCCCAGCAGGGCTGGGATGCAGCCTGAGTTTCCATGTGAATGAGTTCAGCTGGAATTACACAGCCAAAAAACCGTCTGGATTAGGGATTGATTCCATTTCTGGGCTTTTCAGCAGTTCTCCATCCTGCCTGGGAGGGACAGCAGCAGGGACCCAGCAGGATCAGCCCCTCACACCCCAGCAGACACCAGGCTGGATTTTGGATTTGGAGCTGGGATTTCTGCAGTGTCAGGCAGGAGGGGCTGGGAGCAGGCAAAAGGCACTGGCATATGCAGGGATGGGGGAGAGGAGGAAGAAGGAGGGAAATAAAAAAGTGCTAAAGAAATGAATCAGCTTTTACAAGGCAGGCTGCCTGAGCTCATCCCCATTTTGCTCTTTCCCAGGAGGAAAGCAGTGGCAGGGAAAAGAGGGGGGGAAGGATTTCCTTTTGCTCATGCAGGAGCCATCCCCTGTGCAATCAGCTGGATAAATCCATGATTTCATGACGTGGGTTCAGCATCCCAGTGCCACATGACCCCTCCTGAGTCACAGATCCTGCCCCTCTCCCAGATTCCCCCAGCTGCAAGCACAGGATAACACTTTCCCTGGCTGACATCAGCCACGGGAAGGGGAGCAAAAGGAGCAGGATATGGAGAGCTGGACTTTCCCAGCTCTGTTTTCTGTCTCTGCCTTCCAGGAATCGGAGCTCCCGTTGCTGTCAGAGCCCAAAGGCTGCAAAAATAACCTTAAAGGGGAGGAAAAGCCAATTTACAGGAAACTCTGGTGAGAAACAATCCTGGAAAAATGAAACCTGCTTGGTTCTGGGGCTGCTCAGCTCCAGCAATGTTTAACCAGCCAGTGCAGGGACAGGGTTTTGATGCAAATCACCCAGGAAAAGGAGAGGGAATCCACAGGAAAATATCCAAGCTGCAAGTTTTCCCCTGGATGTGGCAGAGACACCTCTGTGAGTGTCCTGTCAGCATCAGCCAGCCCTGAAGGGGTGCACTGGCACCTCATCCCTGTCACCAGCAGGTTTGGGGACACTCAGCCTCTGCTGTCCCCCTGCCACACGTGGAATCATGGAATGGGTAAGGCTGGAAAAAAGCTTTGAGACCACTGAGCCCAGGCCAGCCCCAGGTTCACCACTGTGTCCCCAAGTGCCACATCCACAGGGATGGGGACTCCACTGCTGCCCTGGGCAGCCTGTTCCAATTCCTGACAACCTTTTCCATGGAAAAATTTGCATGAATATCAAATTTCAGCCTCCCCGAGGCCGTTTCCTCCCTCCTGTCACTCGTTCCCTGGCAGACTGAGCCCTGTCCCCTCCCAGGGAGCTGAGGAGAGGAATGAGGTCTCCCCTGAGCCTCCTTTTCCCCCTGGTGTGGGTTTTACATTTTACTGAACAGAATTCCTTCACTCACGATTTTATCCTGGGAAGTTGAAAAGACAGAGAGAGGCTTAGAGATGGGAAAAATATCTTTTATCTCATTTGCTTCTCTTGTGTTTTGTTTATGTGGAATATGTTAGGAATTGTTTATTTAAAGTGTTGATCCTAATTAGGCTCTGGTGTCAGTTGTTTTCAATCACTGACTAATGGTTATAAGAATTGTGTTGGGGACTCCACAAAGTCACAAGTTTCATTATTATCTTTTTAGCTTTCTTTAAGTATCTTCCTCTATTTTTTCATATAGTTTAGTATAGTTTTTCTTAACAGAATATAGTATTATAAAATAATAAAATAACCTTCTGATCACATAGAGTCAAAGCATCATTCTTCCCTGCTATAAGAATCAAGTTTATTCCAACACTGTGGATCTGCAAACCCAGCAGCAGAACAGCCCAGGGAGCCAGGGCAGGATGCTCTGGGATGGAAGCAGAGCTGAGGATGTCACCCCAACAAATCCAGCTCTCCCCCAGCCTCAGATGAACGTGGAAAGACAAATCCAGGAGCTGCAGGGGAATCCAGCCCAGGTTAATGTTAATACAGAAACATCAGGGCTGTGGGACAGAGGTTGGCAGGAATCAGCAAAATCCCTCAACTTCGAGTCCAAATTCCCATGTACAGATAAGGAGCTTAGAGCCTGATGCTGCCAAATCCCTCCCCCAGGAATTCCCTGCTCCCCTCTTTGCTCCCAGGGTGCTGAGGCTCTGGCACAGCTTCCCAAAGATGCTGTGGCTGCCCCATCCCTGGAAGTGTCCAAGGCTTGGAGCAGTCTGGGATAGTGGAAAGTGTCCCTGCCTGTGGAATTGGGATGAGCTTTAAGGTCCTTTTAAACCCAAACCATCCCAAAGACACCTCCAAGAGAAAGCCTGGAGAGGCCAGTGGGAGCTGGGCTGAGTTCATATGAAAAAACCCCAAAATGAACAAAAAAAAAAAAAAAAAAAAGGAGTTTTTGAAAGGTTCATCTGGGAAAGGGAAGAAAAACCCCACATTTGAAAGCAGAGCACAAAATCACTGCAGAGAGAACCTCAGCTGAGGAGGGAAGAAAGGAAACCCAGGGAGAAGTGAAGGAAATCCCAGTTCAGCAGCACCAAGAGCAATGACCACAAAGGCTAAAAAAAAAAGGGGAAACACTCTCCCTGCCAGCTGCACCCTGTCCCCTCAGTGCCACACATTTCTGGGAGCACCTTCCTGTGCCCCAGCTCGGAGCAGATGCCACAGCAGCTCCTGGAGGAAGCTCCCAGGGCAGGGAAAACTTTCCCTGCTGGCCCAGGGAGCTCGGGAAGGGCAGGTCCTGCTGGGCTGAGCTGCCTGTCCCAGGCTCTGGAGCACATCCAGGCAGCAAGGGGCTATTTATGGTCAAAAATACCTCTGGAAGCCTTGGGAGCTGTCATCAAACTCAGGGAGATGTGTGTGTGTGTCAAGGGCTGCTGAGGTTTAATTAGCACTTGCCTTTTCCCCTCCTGGAAAACAGCTCTGGATGGAGAGGAGGAGGATTTGGCTGGGCTGTGCCTTGGGCCAGCACGAGCTCCTGAGCTCAGGCAGGCCTGGCAGGGTTAAGCTCAGCTTACACAGGGGTTGGGAGCACGTTCATCCAGTTTGGAACGGCAGCAGCGCCCAGGGTTGAACCCCCAGACTGGCTGGGGTTGGGAGGGACCTTAATCCCATCCAGGGTGCCCCAATCCCTGTCCAAGCTGGCCTTGGGCACTGCCAGGGGGTGGAAGGAGGGGAGCTGGGAGGTTTCCTCCATCCCAAACCCTGCTGTGATGCAGGGGCAGTGGAATCCCCTGTGCTGGGAATCCCAGCCACAGCTGGGCTCTGGGCAGGGCAGCACAAACCCAGCCCTGCATGCCCTGATCCCAGAGAGCTGCTCCTGCTGCCAGCTGAGCCTGAGCCAGGCAGGATTCCCAGGATTCCCAGGATCCCTGGTGCTGCTCCCCATCCCTGCTGACACCCCCGGTGTTGTAAGAAAATTTGACTTTTCGTGGCAGGGAAGGATGATGCTTTGACCCCATGTGATCAGAAGGTTATTTTATTATTTTATGATACTATATTATATTAAAGAAAACTATACTAAACTATACTAAAGAATAGAGAAGGATACTTACAGAAGGCTCAACAGATAATAATGAAATTTGTGACTCTTTGCAGAGTCCTGACACAGTTTGTGTGACCATTGGTCAGTGACTGAAAACAACTCACACCAGAGCCCAACCAAACTCATCAATTCAGGTCAACAATTCCTAACCCATTCCACATGAGCAAAACACAAGAAAAGTGAATGAAATACAGATTGTTTTTCTATCTCTGGCCTCTCTCTGCCTTTTCAGCTTCTCAGGATAAAATCCTGAGTGAAGGAATTCTGTTCAGTGAAATGTGAACACCACACCCCCAGCATTCCCTGGGATTCCCCCAGAACTGTCCTGCCCACTGCCTGGGAAGATCTGCAGGATTTTGGGATTGCCAGCAGTTTGTACAAAACCCAAAAGGTGCAAACGAAGCTGTTTCTACACCAGAAGGTCCCTGTGGATGAATCCCAGGCTGGATAAAACCTTGGACCAAGCAGGGACTTCCCACCCTGTTCCCAGCTCCAAGCTGCTTCTCCCCCTTCCTCAGGATGTTTCCTCCAGCTTGCTTTATTTTTTTTAGAGAACACTTTGCTGTGAACAGGCAGAACCTGTTCTGGACACACTCAGAGCTGCTCCCCATCTGCAGCATTTGCCAGCACGACTCAGATTTTTTTATTTTTTTTAATTTTTTTTTTTTTTTCAGGATACTCCAGGCTCTCTCCTGCGTGTGGGCGCCCGGCTGCCTCACCCAGGGGAGACGTGGGCTTGGAGGAATCACAAGGATGAAGCCCAGGAGCCAAGCCCTGCTCCCTCTGGAGCTTGGACAAGGATCCCAAACCCTTTGGGGTCCCTGCAGACCCCACTCCTGGCTCTGTTTGCCTTCAATTAAGGACAGACGTGGAACAAAAAGTAACGTTTTAGGAAAGATCTTCCACATGTTGGGCTTTGGCAGCTTCTGGTGGGTTGGAGGGAGCCAAAAAATAACTAATCCTCCTCTCCTTCAGCCAAGGGCTGAGTGGGACCAGAGGGGGAAAGGGAAAGAAGGGAGGAGGAGACAAAAAAATGGTTAAACTGGAACCAGTGACTCCCAGTTTCCAGACAGAGCATCTCTAAGCATCTCTGTCACTGCAAGGGGGTGGCAGCACCTCTGGAAGAATTTATAATTCCTCAAAAAAACGGTTTCATCTGGGGTTTAAAATGATATTTTGGGCTTAGGAATGGGTTATTCCTGAGTCATTGAGGGGTTTTCACCTCCTGACACCGCCACAGCAAAATCCTCCCACACCGAGCCCCCAGCACGACCTTTCCCCGTGGAAGTTGTGAAAAAAAAAACCCAAAAAAATCCACCCCACGATGGGTTCGGTGGGAAACGGGGTGGAGGATGACTCCAGGAATTTGTTCTTTTGCTTTGCTGGGTGAATAAAATGGATTTGGGGAAACAGAGCCGAGGAAGAAGGAGACACACAGGGGTGGGATGAGCTGCAAGGGCTGAAATTCAGCGATGGAAAACACGACCCGTGCCAAATTTATCAGGAATTTAAACCAGGGGCAGCAAAGCAGCGGCAGCAGAGGGGGATTTGTGATTCCTGACTCGTTCCCAAAACGCATTAAAAAAAAAAAACAAACCAACAAAAACCTCCCAGCTGTTAACAGGAATGGGTGGGAAGGAAAATTCTGCTGGGGGTGGGGGAGATCGGGAATGGCCACCCCTCATTTGAGGGAGAGGAAAAGGAGTTTGTGAAGCTTTTTGAGGGATCCCACACGGAATTATGGAATTGTTCATGGAAGATCCCATTCCTGGAGGATTCCATCCCTTTCCTCCGTTCCCGGGCTGCTCCAAGCCCGGCCTTGGGCGCTTCCAGGGCCGGGGAAATTCGGGGGAAGAGCTCCAAGGACACGGCACCGACTCCTCCGTGCCGGCTGCAATTCCCGAGCCTCTGGAGCTTCTCCCGGGGCTCCCAAAGCCCCGCAGGGAACGGGAGCTCCCCGGGCTTACCGGGCACTGCTCCCGGGCCTTCCTCCCGCGAGCCAGGCCGGTTTGGGGCTGGATCCGTCCCGGTTTTGGGAAGGGGGAATCGCCCCCGGGACCCTCCCGGTGTCACCGCCCCGCTCCCCGCCGGGGGAGTTTCCCCGCCCGGTCCCACCGGGAGAACGGATCCTCCAAACCGGGCACGCCACGCTGCCCGAGAGCCCCGGGATCACCGGGGGAAACACTGAGAACCGGGGGGTGACAGGCTGGACACCGGGGGAAACACTGAGAAACGGGGGGTGACAGGCTGGACACCGGGGGGTACCGGGAAATACGAACCGGGGGGAACCGGGGGATGCCCGGCAGGCCCAGCACCGGGAGAGGATAACGGCAGTGACCGGGCACCGCCGAGAGGGGATTCTCCGAGCCGGTAAGGGAGGAGCGGCCTCCCCGGAGCCCAACGGCGGCGAGAACGGGCGCGGGGTGCCGGTGTCTCACCTGGGTCGCTTTGTAGAACTGCTTCTTCAGCCCCGCCACCGACATGGTGCCGGTGCCTGGCCCGGTCGGTGTGCGGGCGGCGGGAGCTGGAGCGGGGGCGGCGGGAGCCTCGGGAGCCTCAGGACGCT
>WBNO01017281.1:0-22088 GCA_013400575.1 Peucedramus taeniatus
TATGTCTGTGTTACATTCAGGATATTAAAAAAATAAAATCTATTTTTGTTCCCCCAAATTAACTGATACTGTATCTTCTGAAGTACTCATAATGGTCGATATTGTCAAATGCCTCATTTCTGCTAATAAGTTAAACATCAAAAAAGTTTCATTTCGTCTGATAATCAGGTCCATCCAAGTCACCTGTACTGAGATATATGAAAGCTACATCAAGGTGATCAGTATTCATTAAGCACTTTCAGCAGTCATGCTGTTCTGTATTTTTGTAGACTATTAATACACTGAATAATGGTAATTATCCTTTTAGTGTAGTATATGGATATGATAAACACAGTGCTTGAGATTAGTAGAGTATGATCTGCAATTCCAGGTCCCAGTGTGCCAGTTTACATCTCAGAATAGAGCTCAAATATTTTTCCTTTACTTTTCTATGCTTCTTTTGGGGTGGTTTTGTTTTGCTTTTCCCATCATAGCTCATCTGTCTTCACTTTATACCTTACCTTTTATACACAAGCATTACATGACACTGGTCAACTGAAATTATTTATGCTTACAAGCAACATTCTGTTATAAACAATTAGTTCTTTCTATGCTATTTTTTTTTGTTACAATCTTAATAGTTATGCTAATGAAAAAAAAAAAAACAACAGCTGTGTTGACAAAACTGTGTCACCTTATCATTAAACACATTCAAAACATAAAAATAATAGTTCTAACATAAAATAATAGAGAGTCTTGCTAAGCAAATAGATTTTCAAGGTATAAATTAGAATAAGCTTTTTTTTTTTTTTGTAGACTGTAATGTCTACTAATGTTCCATTTTATTCTACATTTCAGTTTTTAAAGCATAGTAGTGCTGTGCTACAGTTGCTTTTTTACAGAAATAGCAGACCAACCTAAAAATATCTGTAATTTTTTATGTCTTCTACAAACAACAAAACAAAACCACGTAGAAATAAAAATAAAACCACCCTTTGAACAATATATCATATTTAGGTTCTAAAACTTTTTGCTGATTTTTTTTGCAACTTGCTTTTGTAGTCAATTAGATTTTTAATTTGTTCCTTAGGAATAGAAAAGCACTCACAAATGTTCCCACTGGACAGCTGAAATACTTCAGTTTTGCATAGTCCAATAACTGAGGTCAATATTGAAGGGACCTAGCCTTGAACTGGATTTAACCACTTAACACCAGCTTCAGGTTTCCTGAACCATTGAGGTTCACTGCATTTGAAATGCTGCATGTGGCATTCTGATCAATGAGAAAAGAAAAAATTTTCTGTTCCATGTAGTGTTCTATAGAAGAGATTTTGAAGTACATGTTGCTGTAGGAAAATTGTCTGTGTTCCTTTTAAGCAGTTTCCTTCTCAAAAACTGTGGAAAATATCTCTTTTACAGCTAAAAGCCATTCATACCACAGAGAAGAATGGAAAGAATATGGTTACTGCGTATGCTGTGAGTCTCAGCTGTGAAATGGAAGACTGAACTCTAGGTATGTATATCTGTAAGCATGTATATATGCATTCCATCAGGATAAAAGTTACAGTTTTTACATCATTCATCATATACTAAGTTAAAAATCTCAGGAAGCTGAGACAGCTCTCTGAGAGCACATTCTCTCTTCACTCCTTTCTTTCATCAATGACACGCGCACGTTGGTCAAAGCCACTCCTTCAGAGACTTGGTTAAACTGAATGTTAGACTGCTAAGGTGAATCATACCTTAATGTAAGGGAAATTGTACCTTGGTGTATGTTTTTCTTTATTTTTGTTCACACATTTATAAAGGCTTATGAATTGATAGAGTACAGAAGTTTTAAAAAAAAAAATAGGGGGTTTTCTACAATTCATTCTTTACATGAATATAAATATGTGTAATTGTTAATAGTGATGGTCTAAAACTTTTTTACTAATAAAGAATGGGGGTCTGGTTTGTTTGGTTTTTTCCCCTATTCTCAGATTTGATTTCTGAAGGCCTTTCCAAGAGTTTGAAAGCATTTGGTTGAGTTTATGCTCTACATCTTTCTGAATCAGGTGTCTTTTCTGTACTCTACTGCTGTTTAAAGATCTATAGATCCTTAGAACACTTTCTTGAGAAGTGAGTACTAAAATAACATGAATTCTCTGGAGTCATAATTACCTGGTAGAGTGCTGGGCAGAAGAATAATAAAAAATAAAGTGTTGAAGCATACCCTGCAGATTTTCAGGGTAAGAACTACCAAAGTCAAACAGCTTTTTCCCTTTTTGTTTCCAGGAAGGGGCTGGGGGTGCAGAGACATGTATTTATCTTTTTTCTTTTATGATATCTTTGAACTTTAAATTCATGGGAATATTTGATGTGATTTTAGTGAACTGTGAAGATGTGTATTTGTGTTGCACAGTATTTGTGGTATCAATATTAGGAAGACTTGCTAGCAAGAAGAAGAATTTTTAATATGTATATGTTGCAAAATTATGTAAAGCAAAACTAATTCAATCTGTTACATCTAGGAAAAAATGCAACATTTATCTAAATGGGAATGCTGCATAGGTAGCAAATGCATCATTTAATGTAAGAACATTCACTGCACTGATGAACATAAAAGGAGAATTAGGCTTTTGTATATCTTTTTTTGGCTGATATCTGGAATCAGATCTTTGAGTCGCAATGAAAGTACCAGATAGCAAATAAAAATGTAAATATGTGAAAGGAGAGGGTAAGGAGAAAGATAATACAGAATTTCTGTTTGTTTGGTTTTTAATTTTTTTTTTTTTCTTTGGTGGTCTTTGGTTCTTTTTTCCTCCAAAAAAAAAAAAAACATTTTGCAAAGAATCTGGAAATTATCTTATTTTGACTTTATTCAGAATTTTCAAGTTATGTTGTGTACAAGTTGAAGAAATATAACTGCTCCAGAGTTTCACCATTCTCATTATTGATATTTTCCCCCTAGTATAAACCTACCTTCTTTTAGTTTAGAACCATTACCCCATCACTACAGGTCCTACTATATAGTGTCCCTATGTTCCTTATAAGCCACCTTGAATTATTGAAAGGCCATAATCATGTCTTCCCAGAACCTTCTTTTCTCCAGGCTGCACAACCCCAACTCTCTCAGCCTCTCTCTTCTACCATACCCAAATGATTTGGAGGGCTTGAACTTGATTTTTCTGTGAATGAGTGAATAAGTATGGGCAAGATGGTAATAGAGACTGTTGGGTGAACTGGAAAGGGGTGAAAGAGAACAGAGAAAATCTCAGTGGTTTTGTCTTCAACAGTATAATAGCATATTGTCTGAAATTATTTGAAATTACGTGTTTTAACAGAAATAATCTTTACATTAAAAGTATTTATATATTCATGTATATTTGTAAAATATGCCATTTTATCTTTGATGAAGAATCTTTCTTGATGTCTAGGGTTATCTGAAATACTTGTCCTATACCATGGCACCATTCTCTTATCTTTAAACAGCAGTGATGATAATGTTCTTGGCAATCTAACACCTTTTAATCTTCTTAATTGGTTTCAGTTTTCCAGGTACTAGTGACCTGAGGTTTAGTTGTTATTATTTTTAATAAAATTTAAAATTTTAAAAATGTTTTTATCATTATTCTTAATCAAAACATGGCAGAAACAAGATAAAAAAATATTATCATAATTTAGATTTATTCATAGCATAAGATTTAAGTATTCTATTAAATATTCAATACTAGTCAAAAACACCACTGCAATTGAAATCATCCTATCTCTTTTAAAGACAGCTCAGAGCTTGAAAGTATGAATGGAAATCTGGAACTGCTGCTAACAGTTCAGTCAATCCATGCTCTCAAAGAAAACTTCTGAAAATAAACATTTTGTCAAAAAATATTTTACTTCATGTTAAATCTGTTATAAATGGAGTGAGTAATAGCACTATTAATAATAAGAATTATTTTAATATGGAAACTTTCTTGTTTGCATAATGATGTAATTGTAAACTAGAGACATCACACATTTTTTGCAATGATTGAATAATCACAATAAAGCTTTGAGAAGAAAGTAAATTATGCTTGCTATTTGTTCTGTGACTGTTGTTATCTGTTTGTTGTGATTGCGTTACAAACGATATTTAGAAGGTGAAAATAAGCATTAACTCTGACATAGATAGCTCTGTCATGACCAACATGCAAAATGTTTTATATCCTAAAAAAAATGCATGAGCTTCAAAGCCATAAAAGTACTAAAATATTTTTTTTTAAGATTTGAGTATTTGCACATAGTACCTAAAATATTACACAGGTTTTCTCAAATCACTTGGTTTCAAGAATGAGACATAAAGTAGAAGATCTTCTGTGTGTATTTATTGTGGTATTTTTACAAATATAGAATGGAGAACAGTTATGTAATTTTACAGAAATACAGGAATGAAGTAACCTATTTGCACAACAAAACCCCCCACTATTTAAATAATTGCTTTTTAAAAGTTTTTCCATTAATAATAAAATGTTCTTCATGTTTTATAAGGTCATTTGCAATGAACATCATGCATACATAAACTGTGGGGAAGTACAGGTTAGAACTGTTCTCATATTTAGGTTTCTAAGTTGGACTCTACCTGAATTATAATAATTTAGATGTGAAAAATAAAAGAATATCCTGTTGAAGCCAATGGGGAATTTGGAATTGCATTTCCATGGGGTTGAATTTTATCCAGGCTCTGTGGTGTTAAATTAACCCCTAATTTTATTCCACCAATCAGAAAGAAGAACGGTCTTACAACCCCAGCAATATGATGAATGGCTATATTTTATTCTGCAATGATATTGCAATTCATCTCACTGAGATGATGCCAAGAATCACTCGAAGGGTCTCTTCCTTTAATGTGTTCCAGAGCAAATTCTGGAAAGAGCATAGCTTCATGGGAAAATTCAAGTTGGACAGGGCCTCAGGATTCCCAAAACACAGTCATCTCTGGGGTTAGAATTAGGCTGCTTGGGGTTTGATCAATAAAGATTGCATGCATCTTCTGGAAGCCTCTTCTAGGGCCTGACTGTTCTCATGGAGGAAAGTTTCTCTTTATACCCAGGCTCAATTTCACTTGTTTCAGTGCATGACTCTTATTTCCCATTTTCTCATCATGCAGTAATGTAGACACCCTCTCTCTGTCTTGGTAAGGTCTTCTTAATAGCACGATCCCTAGCTGGAGGGCTGTTGTTGTCTTTTCTCCAGGCTGAACAAGCCCAGCTTCAGTAGCTTCTCCTCAAAGGGCAGATTCTCCAGTACCTGACCAGCATGGTGTCCTTCCATCAAATGCACTCATGATTGTAAGTGTATTTTTTCTGTTAGGGTCCCCCAAAACTGTATGCAGGAATCTAAACCTGTTCTCTCAAGTGGTATAGAACTTGCCTTGATCTACTGCCTATGTTCCTATTACTGCAGCCTGGGTTGCTCTTGACTTTCCTTAGTGCCAGGGTGGCACTAAGAGCCAGTGCTGGCTCATACCCAGCTTGTAATCCACTTGCAATCCTTGTGGCTCATTCCTTTGGCCTAGTTAGGTCCCTCTGGATGGCAGACTTGCCCTCAAATATTTTGATGGGTCTGCCCTTCAATTTGTAGTCCTATAGAAACTTGGCTGCAGGAGTTAATTTGCTTCCAATTGTGTTTTTCTGAGTCCCTTAGCTAGTTTTGTGAGAAATATTAAAGTACATGATTTGTGAAATAGAGAGTTGCATCCCTAATATTTGAATAACTGAGAAACTTTCTGTTTTGGAAAGAGGGTGAGAAAAGATACAGGAAACAGAAAAAGTCCAGCGACAAGGTCATTTGTTACCCAAAGCAAAGAGTTTACATGAAATATTAACAAATAGAAAAGAAAAAAACTCCCCCACTTTCCCCCAGTACCACCAAATATGTTCATTTTTTATCTTGATTCTAGACCAAGAAAACTAGGATTATGTAGCTCAGCTTGTAATTAATTTGGGGATTTTCTCAGATCTTAGATGACAAGCTTGGTTTGGAAGGGTAAACTTTTTTCACTATGCACATGCTCATTGGTAAAGACCTCTATTTTCTATTTATTTAACTTTTAGTTGGACTGTTCTTCAGTCTGTATTCTGGAACTTTTATTGACTTGCTGTGCAGTCATCTGTTGCTAAGACAGGGAAATAAAGCTGATTTCTGCAGTAGTTGTGGCAAATGTCTTTGGTTAAGATTTCAGAGAATTGTGTCACAATTCTCAGCTTTTTCTGACAATATTTTGTAAATGCTTGCACGTTGCTCAGACACATTCAGGAACGGATTTAAATTCTTACATTTAATGGAACTTTTCATTCACTTCATACCTGGCTGTTTTCAATTATTTTGCTTTTGATTTGCTTTTTGATTTTGAAATTAAGAACTTTTCATTCTCTGGAGAGTTCCTTATGTTCCACAGTCTATTCAATAGAGTTCTGACAGGTGCCCATTGATACTTTTCCATCATTACAAGGCAAGTTTCACATTATTGCTTGATAATATGGAAAATTATGTATATCCTAACCAATCACTATAAAATTACATTATAATCACAACTATTACAGCAAAATGACTATTTTATGTAAACAAGAAGGAAGAAAGCAAATGAGATACCTGCTGCTTGAAGAAAATATTGTTTATCACTTTGCATTCTTCACATAGGGTATCACTTGAATAAGATGCTAGCCTAATGATATGTGGTGCTATTACTCTTCTTCTCCTGTTCTTCTTATTGGTATTAGTGTAATTCTCTCCTTCAAAAGCTCTATTGCAAGCTGCTTATAGAGGTGATGTAATGAGCTGTCACCTACTATATCCCATTTTTCTATCATCTCAAGACATTTACTGTTAAGTTACATTACCAGTTCAGAAGTTCTGTATCTCAGAAAAATTATGAAGAAAAGCTAGGTAGTAAGAGTTTACAATCATTCCTTCAGAAAGAGACATAATTTCTGAAGAAAATAGTCTTCTTTATAAATTGTAGCTTTGAAAATATTACTTTACTATACAACTGGAAATACATTTATTTTCTTAACTGATTTAATATATATTTCAATTAATGACTTTCTGACTCAGACTTTAAAGGACCAAAGCACAAGATATTTTTACATTTTCTGTTAACTGAAACTCCATTTTAAATTGCTTCCCATTAACAATTTTTCATTAGCAGAATAATTTCAATGAGAAATAAAGAGAACAGGAATATTTTGTGTACTGAAAATAGCGTAGTGATATAATTTGATTAAAATTATTCATGTAACCTCACAAACAGTGTTAAACAGAATTTTTTCACAGAATCACAAAATATTCTATACCTAGAGGGTATTTATACAGTTTAATATAAAATATGGAAACAATTTTTTGACAGATTAAAAAAATTGTAAATATAAAATCGTGATAAAACTTAGATATTTGTGTGCAAGTGGAAAAAGAGAAAAATGGTGGGTCTTTCAGAACTATTCAAGTCCTGAAAATGACTTGGTACTGTTCAGTGCATAGAGAAGTTCTGATATTTATACATATGTAAGATAAGTTCTGATACTTTTTTTTTTTTTGCAGGATATCTTAAGAGGTAGAAAGTGCTTGAAGAGCAAGACTGACTGAATTCAGTGATAATCTTATCAAGCAGAGATTATATATATATATATTTAATTTAGAGATATATAATTAATTATAGTTGAGTTAATTGTGCTAAATTTATAATGTATATATATATAAATGTGTATATAAAATATTTATCCCAGGTAACCAGATTTTAATATTATAACAAAAGATTGGTGTAATAAAAAATATGTTTACCTTGGATAATTATAACTCTGACTTCCTTAAGTAATAATTTTCTTAACATGAGGTTAAATATTTTATGAGTTATTTCAATAATTTAAATTCTGACAGAACTGAATGCTTTGAAGAATGATACAGAAAATCAGTCTTAGAAAGTTCACATCAATATAATCAGAACTCAGATCTCTTGACTCTTAAGCATTTTACAGTTTCTTATTTATCATGGAAATAGTTTGTTTACTTTTTCAGATAATTTGTGAAGCCTATATAAAACATTTTTCTGACATCCTCCTTCTGTGCCTAGTAAAAAACTTATGAAGCCAGCTACTTTATCATTCTTTACATTTGGGGTGCTAGGCCATGACTGGAATATGGTGTACTCTGCATTACTCACTTGATAACCGATACTGACTGACAAATTGAAGTAGCTAGAGCCCTGTGGAAGTAGCTTGCTGATTAGCTATGATTAGACTGAGATTAAATAGACAAAGATGGTTCAGAAGATTCATCCTGCTTAGTTAAACTCCCTTGAAATGACACAGAACATTGACTTGAAACATACAGGGAAAAATGTTTCTGCCATTTCCCACTAGGTCTGCCTGGAAAGGATTTGATTTTCTTTATAGCAGCCCTTGTGATGAGGCACTTTGGATCTGTGTCTGAGACAGTGTTGATAATATCCCAGTGTTTAGGTAATTTCTTGCACAGCTCGGGCTTTCCATCGCCACCACTCTTTCCAGCAAGTAGGTTGAGGTCAGACAAGAGGTTGGGAGGAAGTGTCTCCAGGATAACTGATGCAAATTGACCAAAGGGATGTTCCATGACATAGCAATAAAAGCCCAGGGAAAGAAGGAGGAAGAGAAGACATTCATGGTTATGGTGTTTGTGCTCCCAAGCAACTGTTATCTATGTTATGTTATGGCCCTGCCTTCCAGTAAGTGGCACATCTGCCTGCTAATGGGAAGTGGTGGAGGGTGTCCTTGTTTTGCTTTACTTCTGCACAGTTTTTGCCATTAAACTTTATCCTGATCCATGAGTCTTCTTGCCTTCCCCATACAGTTATTTTCTCAACCCGTAGAACAAGGGAGGGAGGGAGGGAGAGAGGACATGGATGGATGTTTGGCTGTGGGTTAGGGTCAGCCCAGCTCAGCCAGTGTGTAAATACTGATTTTCAGCCTTTTAGCTAACAATAACAGCTATGTAGTTACTGAAGGAGAGATTGTGTCACACTTTCAATACATGAACAACACATGGTTTATATTTTCCCTGTGAGGTCTACTTCCATATTTATTAGCTGTGCTTTTAATTGAGCATTTTATATGAGTGACATCTAGATCTGCATCAGGCTATATTGTTACTTTTTTTCTTTACCTTTACCTACTTAGATAATAATAAAATTATGCTTTTAGAGTAGCTCATAGCTCATATATATTTAAAAATCAGTGTACATTATTACCTATAACTGCAGAAAACTTCAATAGTATGACAAATTTCATGTTTTGCTGAGAAAGGCCAAACCACATCTTTTTCAATACATGATTCTTTAAAATAAAATAAAAATATACTGACGAATACATAAAAAAATACTTAAACCAAAGTAATTGCAAAATAATTTTTTGATTCTGCTACCGTGATTGACTAAAATCCCCATTTTACCAGATGTATTAGTAGTCTAAAATGCATCTCTGTTAACAGAGGAACTCTACATATTGATAGCTTCATGAGTTCTATAGTGTGATAAACGTTTGTTTTCTGTTAAGTTAATGGCTCTATTTACAAAATATTTTCATATTTCCTATGTATTTTGGATGATTAAAAATTGGGCAATTTGCAAGCATAAAATATTTAATGCATCAAATACTTACATTTTTTCTTATTTACATATGTTATTAAAACAGTATGAAAAGCAAAAAGTAATAGGCTTATATAGTTTTACATTTAAGACGTAAAATGGCAAAACTAAGATTGCACATACAAGTTATTGTCTTCATGACTAGCCCATAATTAAATTACAATCTATTGGTGTTCACATAATAGGACATAACATTCTGTCCTTATTTCCAAAACTTTGTGTGTATATACACATCTGATCACTGAGTGCAAAGCAGCATTTGACCAAGTTCCAGTATTATTATGTTTATCAACTAATTTATTCTGAGTTTATGAAATTTTAGAATGTTCAGATTTATTTATTGGGATACATACATACATACATACATACACACACACACACGCACGCACACACACATATATATATATGTATACTCAGTGCCTAGACCATCCCTAACACGGAATTTTAAAGAAATTAATTTATGGTCATGGAGTCTTAACTGATGTTTGATCTGATAAACATTGTATAGCAATAAAAAGTAATGCCAACATACTTATATTGAAATTGTTTAACTCTAAATAATATGGAGCATATATTTTAAGTCATGCTTACCAGAGGGCAATGGCAGTGAACTATTAATCACAGTAGAAATGATAAACTTTTCTCAGAAAGAAGGTTTTAATTATTTTCTTTTTTTTTTCTGTTAAAATCTGCCTTGAAAACTGAGAATGTTTTTGTGGTTACTGATTTTGTCTATGAAAGTTAGATCAAAGATATATTGCTTTGTATGGGTCATGATTTGAGAAACTTTAATACAAATGCAAAAATATCTGTTAAAATTGCCATTCTTGTCTAAGAACGTCCATGAATAGTCTATTACTGATGGCTTTATTAATTTTACAGACATTTCTGCACTGACTTTTTTTAACCTGCAATTAAAATATCAAAACGTACAGATTTGAAGACATAATGTGTATTTTTAGATGCCCCAGGATCACAAGAATCTAATCAATTCTATTTAAAAAGTACTGAAGGTTATCAGAGTTGTAAACTCTATGAGAAAATCAAAGGGATCTGGCCAGGCTACATAGATGGGACTAGATCAACAGCTTGAGGCTCAACAAGATCAAGTGTCAGGTCCTATACTTTGGCCAAGATAACCTCATGCAGTGCTACAGGCTGGGGGCAGATTGGCTGGAAAGCTGCCCAGCAGAAAAGCATGTGGAGGTGCTGGCACACAGATGGCTGAACATGAGCCAGCTGTGCCCAGGTGGCCAAGAAGGCCAGTGGCATCCTGGCCTGTATCAAGAATACTGTGGCCAACAGGAATAGGGAAGTGATTCTTCACCTGTAGCAGCACTGCTGAGGCCACACCTTGAGTACTGCATCCTGTTCTGGGCACCTCGATTCAGAAAGGACACTGAGGTGATGGAGCAGGTCTAGAGAAGGGCAAAAGCACTGGTGAAGAGTCTGGAGCATATGTCCTATGAGAAGTGGCTGAGGAGCTGGGGTTGTTAAGCCTGGAGAAGACCTCCTATTAAGCTCAGGAGTGACCTTATCAGTCTCTACAATTGCCTGAAAGCAGGTTGTAGTCATGTGGGGATCTCTCTGTAGCTGCATCTCCCAGGCAATTAGCAATAGGTTGAGGACACAGTCATAAGCTGCACAAGGGGAGGTTTAGGTTTGACATTAGGAAGAAATTCTTCACAGAAAGGTTGATTAGATATTGGAATGGGCTTCCCAGGGAGGTGGGGGAGTCACCATCCCTGGAGTTTGAGGAAAGACTGGGTGAAGCACTCAGTGCCACGGTCTGCTTGACAAGGTGGCGTTGGGTCGCAGGTTGGACTTGATGATCTCTGAGAATTTTTCCGACTTAATTGATTCTGTGACTCTGAAAAGAAGAACTTTTCTAAAAAAAGGTTATATTTTACAATGTAAAAATAAACCAAAAGCCAATTGCTATTTCAAATATATTATAATTCTAAATAGGTTAATGTTAGACATTTGTGAGTTCAAAACAATTTAATGTTCACCTATATGAGCTCAGATAAACTACAAACTCAGATTCTCATGTGTGGGTAAAACCTGGAGGTAGCTCTTCTGCTATATTTTATTTTAGAAGACCAGAAAGCAGAAGTTGTTTTTCTCTATGAAATGTTCAGTCATTTGGAGACTTAGAAATTATATTGGGATTATATCTTAAATATTCAAATTTTGCTGCCACTTGAGGACAAGCTTTAGAATACAATGCAATATTTGAGCAAAAGAAATTTTATATTTAACAGGTAAGAGAAACTGATTGTTTACTTGCTTGTAAATAATCAGACAGAGGTTGAAAACTTCATATTAATCTCAGTGGTCTCAGACAGATTACCCATTTGGTTTTATCTCTTGATGCTTCTGGTGCCGTTTAAAACTAACTGCTGTTTAAGTAGTTCAAAAAGAGTAGATAACATAACATCTCATTTCTTAATTTTGTAACTATATGAGGTTCATACATTTTGAAACTGAATTACATTTTATTTCTTGTCTGGACCTTATGGTCTCTGGGAGTTACACATAATTATGTTTAATCCTTTCCACTGCTGACTCAGTACTATCTCAGTGTGGAGAGAAGGCTGTTTCTCCTGAGTTTGTTCTCCAGTCTTGCCTTTTTTTAAAAACTGCAGGTAAGTAATCTATATTTCAAAGAAGAATGACCTTTGCTTGATTTAAATGGAATCTTTCTTTCAATATCTGAAATGAGAAGGTGATTAAAGTTTTGGTAGATAGGTAAGATGTATTTTAAAAGCAGATAAGCTTAAAGGTCAGACACTGTCAAATGAAGGATTTTGACTTTTTAATATTTAAATACTTCATAAGAATCATGGTTTATGCATGCCTGGCACTCTTTTTAAGTTCTAAAATAAAATTATTCTGCATTTTCATAAGATTCACCCTTGAATATTAGCTACATTTTGATATTGCATGAGCAATTACTTTGCACCATTTTCTCTTCCTGCTTCATCTGAGACAGGAAGTTTTCCTGTTCTTTCTGTCAAATAATAAAAAAAAAACCAAACATTTCAAAACAACATGAAGTAACACCTGAATTAAAGCACTGGCTCCTCTTCCTTTATTAATTTCTTACAGCTATTCAGATGACTTTAATTCAGGAATTTTTAATGTAACTAATTAGTGTCAAACAAAATTCAACATTTTCATAGTATATTATTTTGAGGAGTGTGATTTGTGTGCTTTAGCAGAACACCTTTTTTGATGTAGAACATGAGATTAAGAAAGGCCATCTGAGTTATGAAGCCAATTTTTTTCAAATCACAAGGAAATAACTAAAAATTTTTAACCTATATAAGAGACCACCAACTATCCAGAACTATAAGCAACAAGGAGATTTTTAAAGATAAAAGATTAAAAAAAAAAACCGCTACTGATATTTTCCTTAGTATCATAATCTTAAATTCCTAAAACTATATCTGGAGGGTTCTAGAAAGCAACAAATCTGCTTTTCCATCTTTTATCTATACATAACTCTTCTTTATTTTTATTTCTTATCTATAGCAATTTACTCTAAGGTGTGGCAATGTCATAGTTATTTCAGATGTTTATGATTGATGAAAAGCAAAGGAAGATTCATCACCAAACTTCAGAAACACAATTTTAGTAACACCAAAGAACAATTTGTCCCCCTTCCTTTATTCTGAAATACATGCATTTTGAATGGATTAAGACAGAAAAAAGAATTTAAAGAATTTGACAGATAAAAAATTATTATGAATATATAATATACCCTCAAAGTCCATATCTCCTTTAATTTTAGAAAGAGAAACAATTTTTGAAGCTTAATTTGCCCTGTTCTACTCCTTTCAAAAGGAATCATGTTAATCATTCTCAATTTCTGTCAGCCTTACCACTTATTTCCTAGAGTAATCTAAGTTTTCTGTTCTGCAACACTGCTAAAAAAAGTAGTAAATTATATATTTATTTTGGACTAAAATGAGAATTTCATTAGCATCACAATCACTGTGTTTTTCAGCTTTGGTACAAGTGAGTAGTGTTTTCCTCAGTTACTCACCACTAAGGTAAAAATAGCAAACCTTGCAGTTGTCTGCTGGTTGTTTTACAGAAAAAGTTGTTAAAGGTTGTTTTCTAGAACTATCTATCAATTAGATGGCACTTTCTGCAGGAAATGAAAGTTTTCAATTTTCATATATTTTCACTTATTTTTATTATTTGATTCTTTCTCCTATAGATATTATTGTTTATAGTCAATACTGGAGATCTAGAGCAGATTTTCTGTCTTGGAAATTTTAAGTTTTTACTGTCACATAATAGGTGTTTCACATAGTTTTATTCTGTTCTTGCTACCTTTTTTTCTTTAACACTATGACACTTTTTCATGTACATTATTTTTCCCCTTATTTCTCTTCTTCCTAAAGAATTGAGCCTTCAACACCTCTGGTCCAACTGTAGTTGCTGTTAGTATTTTCTGTAAAGTCTCTTTATATCTTGAATCATAATTTCTAATTCTCCATTTTATTTCTCAAACTAGGATAGAAACACCTAATCTCACATTCCAAATTTACTGGATGAAATGCCTTCCTTATTTGTGTGTATCATTTTCAGTCTTCCCCCTTAAAATTCTATTGTCTCTTCATCCATGTTTCCTTTTTTTTTGTTTTGTGATATGTCTATCTACTCACTTGGAGCTCAGTATTTGGCAAAATCAATGTTTGTAGGATAAATACATGAAGGGGAAACAATAGGTAGCTTTCTTTTTCGACCATTTATTACCATCTGTATTTTGCCAAACCTTCTCGTTCTTCTATAATCTGAAAAATCCCACGAAGACAATTTTAAGTTCCTTAAGTATTTTCCCAGTTTGTGTAAACTTATCCTTGACCCACATTTAAAAAAAATCAATCTGAATTCACACTGAATTCAAAGTTGTTTCCTTTCTGCCATCAAGTTTCTTTTCAACCCCAGGAGAATGCCATAAATAGCAAGTCCCATGAGGCAGGTAGTAGTAATTTCACCTACTGAAAAATGTTGAAAATTTGATGTCAAAACAAAGTTGTAACTGTGAACAATTATCTGCCACCCAATTAACAGTTTTAATGGATCTCTAGTTCAGTCATTTCCCACATGGTCTGTTTAATTAACCCTTAACAAAAGAGACCAGCACTTCAGAGTCTCAAATAAACAGAGAAGGAAACAATATCTACATAAACTGTTTTCAAAGACATTAAAAATGGCATATGTATCTAGATCAAACTTAGCTAATGGACTTTGTTTTTAATTCTGAATTTACATTCAAGGAGTATAATTAAATCAGCTGCTCTTTAGACAGCAGGCTGAGAATGGCACTCTGGTTAAACTGAGAGAACATTACACTATAGCAAGGGAAAAATGTCTGAATTCTATTTATATTTGTGCAGAAGCATAGATACCACTCTTCCCTGACTGCAGGTGAGTAGAGAGCTGTTATTTTCCTAATAGAATTGGAGGTGCTAAATTATTAGTGTTGCTAATAATCCATGTTTCAGGACTTGAATCTCCTATAGAACTGCAGCATTGAAAAGATATAGAAGACACGAAAATATGTGTTTGAAGTGGTGAACTTCAGAAATGTTCATGAAGCTCAAAACATCTCAAACTATGGAATGAGTGGTGTGCAGTAGAAATACTGAGTTTCTTCTCTATTACCACAAATCTATTTTTTTAAGTAATATTTCCTATCTTTCTTTTCACCTTTTTTGATATTTTAAATCATATTCAGCCTGCACTAACCTCTCCAAGCCTCTTGTGCTGTTTCTTTTTCTCTTTTTTTGAGATATATATATATATAGATATATAGTATTGTGTAATTTAATTCATGCCATAGATTTAATATATTGAAGAATAGGGATAGAGGTTACCTGCCTTTTTCTTTACTCTCATTTTAGTTTCTAACAAAAACTGTAAAATAAGGGGACATTCTCAATTAGTTGAACTGAGGAGAATTGAAAAAGATTGGGATACTTATAATGGTTAGCAGAAAGCTTTTTCTTCAGGTATAAAATTGAATTTTAAAAGAAGTGAGTAGTCAGACAGATACCTCAATAATAGAGTATTTAACCTTTCCTGGAGGGTGATGGCTTAGCAGTGTGAGCAAGTAGCTTGAAATCTTTAGTATCCCTGGAGCTCACAGAATCAACTTTAGCCAAGTTTAGCTGAATCCTTCATCTTTATATCTTCAAGGTAAGTAAACAGTTTCAAGCAGCTTGATGTGTACACTAGTTTTCTAAAAAATCTATAAAGTCAAGGCTAGACTTGAGGGCTGTGATGCATTTTTTCATATCCATCTGCATTCATGCCACAAAGGAAATTATTAAAAAATTCTAAATATTACTGTTTATATATAGCTGACAGGTCTGGAACAAGGGATTAATTGGGATGTCTCTTGGGAAAATGATTTTGTATTCTAGTGGACAATTATCTTCATTCTCAAAAGAATGACCAAAAAGCCAGTGAGGGAAATATCCTCTATCAAAGGTTCCATGAAACTTTAGTATTTAATCAAAAAATGGTAAGGATTGCTCGGTATATGTTTGATTTCTCTTAATGTTGTTTTTTAATGCAGACTAATTGAAGGATAATAAGGAGATTATTTAAAGGACTTGGAAAAGGTGGCTCTTGACTACTATTGAAAACTACTAGGAATTACAATCATATTTCTAAAATCCCTTGAAAATAATGCATTAAAGTTCTGAAAACTCTCTTTTTTTACTGAAATGATACTGCAGCTTTTTATGGAGATAGAGGTATCAGATTAAAACTTCATTCAGTGTTTGCCTTTGAGTCAATTTAAGTCAATTGAGCCAAAATGTCTTTAAGTTAATCCCAAATGGAGTTAACGTAAATCAACCAAAACAAGGACACTGTAACTTTGTGAAGACTTGATCTTGATGCTGATTGGTGTTGACACTTTATCAATGTTTCTAAATTTTCTTGTTTGCCATCTTTTCCAGCTTGTTATTTTTTTTCTTTATTGATTTCAATTAACATTTTTTTCCTTGAGTTTCTACTCTTCACAAGCATATATCTATAAACAAATAAAATAGTAGAGACATTTATAACCCAGACCTGAAAACCATTTCCAGTCATTAATACTCACATCTAGATATTAGTATCTATGAAAAACAACCTGTTTTTTTTAGTTTGTTTTGGTGTCTTTGGATCAATCACTGGATATGCACATGAATATCTAAAATGAAAATCAAATGCAGACATATTTAAATAGGTATTAGAGTTTCTGCCCCAGTTATTCTGATGCTTAATCCAATTTTTTAAACATTGAAATGACTGAAATAAGGTGTGTTTTCTTCTTTCACAATTAGCAATGATAATTGTGTTATTAACAGGGAATGAACTTCTGAACATAAGTCTAAAAAACAGAAAGAAAATTAAAAATAAAAAACTGAGAAACCTAAAAAGATTTGCAAATATACCCACTTCAAAGGTTTAGATTGTCTCCTAGAAACTTTGGTTTTCAAAACAAAGCAGGGTGAAGATCAGAAAATGTGATCTAAACATTTAAAAAAATATTTTTAGGATGCTTTCAGTTGTGCTTGCACCAGTCTTCAAATTCAAAGAAAAAATTATAAGATATTATGGCTACTTCAATGAACATGTGCTTTGCTGTACTTTGCTGTACGATGTACTGGCCATTCTACTCAGATTTGCAAGACTCTAAAAAGACATTATCCATGAGGTGTCTCAGAATGCTGATTCAATGGTTAGTTGGCTTTAAGTCATCAAAGAAAGATGTTATATACTCAGCTGGGACACTGACATCATTCTAAAATGCTCCAGAAACAGCCAAGGTTTAAAGAAAGGAGCTCTTTCTTTAGAAGGGAAAGGTTTGACATCTATGTAACTGCATTAGGGACACTTTTTCCAAAGATTTATGCATTTTCAAGGAAATGTCAGGGTACAGAGGGTCTGAAATAGTCTTTACATTGATGTTGTGGGAGGGTCAGAATTCCGCTCTTGTAAACAAAATTATTTATACCATACTGCATCTATTAAAAAAACCTGTAATAAACAATAGCATTGTGATTCAATGATAAAACATGAAGCTGAATAATAGGAAATCTTCTTTTATTGTCCCAGGCAAGTTCTTTAGTGACCTTGGTCATTGAACTTAATTCCTCATGCTCTTGCTTTTATTTTCTCCCTTTGTATATGTTGTAAGGACAAGCATCTCCTGCAATGACTTTAGGCAGGACCTAACACAGGGAATCTTGCAAATCATCTGCAGCATCTGAGGTGTAGTTGTATGTAAAAAATAAGTGAATAATCAATTAAGAATTTTGACTGTTATGTCTTTGAATACTTATTCTAGTCAAATGGTGTGATACAAAAAGTTATAACACATAAAGAGTGAACAAAACAAAGAAAAAAATATAAAAAATATGTACTGGGCCAATAACAAGAAGGTTGAAATTTTTAACAGTACATTACCGCTTTGCTTCACCTGAAACTGAACCATTTCTATTTTTGGTGAAATGTTTTTAATATTAGCAGTTTACATACTACCTCTTCATAATAAACATATGTTTATTAATTCTTAAGCACAGCTAATGTCTCTTTTCAACACCTAAGTTTAGGCTGGATATTAGAAAAAGGTTCTTCACGCAGAGGAAGCAGGCTCTCCGTGGAAGTGGTCACAGCACCAAGCGTGACAGAGTTCAAGAACTGTTTAGACACAGTTCTCTCAGGGATATGGTGTGACTCTGAAATGGTGCTGTGCAGGAGCATGAGCTGTACTTGACGATCCTTGTGGATCACTTCCAACTCAATTTATTCTGTGATTACATTAAAATAAATATGCTGGAAATCTGAAGTAATTTTACAATTTCAAACCCGATTCTCAAATATTCCTATATGCAGATCTTTCCTTGAAGGCAGTATGCTTTCATGTGTGAAATGGTCTGGATGATCAGGTCATTGATATTGCTTGCAAAGACTATTGACATAACTGGGAAGCTGTCTACTGACTTTGCTGCAGTACTGTGGAAAACAAAATAACAAACTTGGATTTTTTCATTAAATACAAAATCATTTCAGGCAAGCAATAAGACTGTTTAAATACTTAAAGGGAATCAAGCATCATGAATTAATTTCTGCCCTACCAAGAGAGTTTCTACTTACATCACTGTACTAAATTTTATCTTGAGAAAATGTACACTTTGGTGAAACATGGATTGAAATTACGATGAAGACAGAACAATACTTTACTCCCTAACTGTGCTCTCCCCAACTTTTTGTATCTGCTTTGTTCATATCAGGCCCTTTGCCTGTATCTGGGCAGAAGAATACTACTTCTGCCTTTTGCAATTTTTTGGACTTTGACTCATGTTCCTCAGTTTTAGTTGTATGAGTATTTAATAACTCACTCATAATTCTAAATTAAACTGATTTAGCTTGAAATTCCCCTGATTGGAAGGAAGATTAGCTTGAATAAATCACTTTCTAGAAATGGCTATTACTGAGAAAATATTCATTTCTTCCTTCACTTGGATTAACTGCACAGCACCTTCCTACACACGTGTGTCTTTTCTCCACACATTCAGGTTCGCTCTTACCATTCAAATGTGTTGAGAAAGAAAAGGATTACAGGAAAGCAAAAACTACGATCTGAAAACTTTTGTATTAACATCACTGAGTCTGAGAAAGTTTCATATGCACAAAAGGGTAAGAAAAGTATCCAGCTGCAGCTAAATACAGTATTTCCAACTCTATCTTTGCCATGTAATACACCAAAATAGAAATGTACAAGAACCGCACAGGAGAATATTTATGGAAATTACTAGAGCACTGATTTTTATCAACAAAAGCTTACCTTCTGTAAAATGGTGAAAGAATTTATACTTCAGAAAGAAATTTTGGAAACAAAGAGAAAAGAAAGAGAACATGAGAATTTTCATTATCAGCCTTAAACTACCTTTTATAATTCAAGAAAAATGTAGGAAAACCCTTTCTTATGTTTTGCAGATACAGTGTATTGAAATCAACGGAGTTGCTTTGGTATAAAAAGCAGAATTTATTTAAAATTCAACTGTTTTCCTCCTTTCTTGGTAATTATTCCTCTGGAATTACATCCCTTTGAAAACGGTGCATAATTTCATAGAAACATAAAAAATGCAAGCTAATATCCAAATTTAAATGCTTGTAAATAATTAAACTTTATAGGTAAAATTATCATTTTTAGTAGAATTCAAGAATCATAGCATATTATTGCTAGTCACATTTACATTTTTCCATCAGTCTTCCCTTAGAACAAAGTTTTATTTCTTTATGTATCAATATGAACATCTTAGATAATAATTTTTAACAGATATCCCAGTACTAGGAAACATGTGCCCAGGAATTGAATGCATGAAAAATATGGTGATATGTTTCAAAGCAGTGTTTTACATAGCAGATTCTTCACAAACCAAACACATCACTGTTCCACCCATACTTTGCAAATCTGCTGTGATAATTCGATTTTAAAGGACAGTGACCTCTGTTACATTCTAGGACTGTGCAGATAAAACCTTCAGCCTCTTTTATCATCTACAGAAAACTTTTAATTAGAATTGTCCTGCTTATCCTTTAATCACAATTAATTTCCTATGACAATGTGTCAACTGTGTATTATAGCACCAAATTTTTGTTTTTCTGACAATGTCATGGCCCTGCACTTACAGTTACTGTTTGTTATCCAAATGCTGTCCATAAGTATACAGACAATTCAGGCAAGTCTTTCAACACACACCCTTCTAAACAGTCATGTCAAAATCCCCTTGCAACCTTCAGTTACATGTATTTTCTCCTTTCGGACCATTTCATCATGTACTGCTGGCCTTCCATTCCCATCCTTTATTGAACCTATGTTTAATTCCTTCTGTAGCTAGAAAGTCTATTTTCTGGCCCATCATCTTGGACACCAAGCAGATTTTGACAATCATTTATATACTTGCAGAATTCTTGTGGAAGAAAGCATTTTCTGGCAAAAAAATCACCTGTCACTGAAATAATAACTTGACAACACTTTGCAATTTCCATACAGTAGAACCTTGGATATGTTTCCATTTTTCATCTTTGCCAAAAAATAAATTAATTTAAAGACACCTGAAGGTATCTGCAACTTTGAAGGTTAATGGAGTCCTCTGAATACTTGAATAGACAGATATTTTTGATGCATGTTTTTAGTGGAGGTTTATTACTGCTGTAACATGTTCTACTCTTAATAATATTAAGCATGCTTCAGCCTGAATATACCTTTTCATTCAGAACATGACAAAACTTTTATGACATGATATTTTAATTCAAGCTAATATTAACCCTTACTCTAACAATCCATTTGCCAAATGTTTTTTGCACTGAATTGGTTTTTAACACCAATCACAACCTCACTTACAACTCATTCTCTACGTAGATTCAGAGATTTCTCTGTCATAAAACATTGGTTTTAGAATCATATATTTGGAGTCAACTGATTGAAAACATGGAAAAAAAATTCAGCACTTTCTTGTGGGAACAATTCACAGAGTAGCAGAAATTCAATTATAATGTCTTCCTTGCTTTCTTCTTTTCTGTCACATGTGTTTCAAACTCCTTTCTGGTACAGTTTAGGTAATTCCTCTTAAGCATTCACAATAAATGCCACATTAGTAATAATTTCCTCCATCCGTTTGTAGTAAAATGTGACACTTCAGAACTTTACTACAAATGGATGAAGGACATAAATGTCACAAATGTTTAAATAGTTCATAAACCCAAAGATCCTAACAACAGCAAGAGAAAATGTGTAGTAGATGTTGCAAGCATGGAGTAATACTGCAAGAGCACCAAAGTTCATACAGATGTTCCTTATAAAGGCACTGAGTTAACATATCAGAGTCAAAAATATAACAAAAATGGGCATTAATGTCATGCATTTAATATACATATTTATGAGTGAAAGGTAGATGAAGATTTCTGAATAAATTGATATTTCAAGGTTCTTTATGTACCTTAAAAATGATACAGCTTTATTCTTCAGGTTTTTTTTCATATATGTGGTGTTATGCTATTTCACGGTGCATAATGAGCTTGAGACATAGCTGGACATTTATGTGCATTTTTTTTCTTAATATTGGCATGTTTGCGCTTAGAGTTTGAGATGATCACACCATTGTTTCACGTATATTACCATTAGAAGCAATGAGAAAAAACTTCAGCTGGTTTGGTTATCATGAATACATATAGAGAAAAAAAAAAAAATTTTTAATCTTCTGAACCTTTACACAAAACCTTAAGAAACATAAGATGAAGTTAATTATTCCTATTAAAAAAATCCATTAAAAATGGCCCTGCTATGTAGATCTGAAGTGTAAATATATTAAATTAAATTTCAGAATACAGAGATTTCAATACAATCACAATGACCATTTGTTTTAATGCTTTTGCTTTTTCCTTTTTTTTTTCTTTTCAT
>WBNO01017282.1:7471-55397 GCA_013400575.1 Peucedramus taeniatus
TTTTTTACCTGTGTTTTTTGTATTGATGACTCACAAACAAAAGAGAAAGTCAGCATCCTACCTTGACTCCTGCTAGGTGGCTTTCACAAGGCAGAAGAGAATATTGCAATGATAATAACAATTCTATGAAGAAGGTTAACTGGCTGAAAAGTTATCTGGATTATGAAATTTTGTGGAGTTTATAATTTGAAATTTCAATCTTTTCCTTTGAAAATATGGGGGACAGGATCATACTTTAAAAAAGATAATGCCTGTCATAGGACTAAAAAAAATTATTTTCAGAATAATATTAATGCAAGCATAATTCCAAATGCTATAGGGACTGATATATAAACTACATGAAAATTTAGAATAAGTGGAAGATTGCTTATTTAATTCAAGTAAAATTCAGATTTTAGGCAGGTGCAGTATTTCTATTAGCTGAGCCAAGCAACTTAATATAAAAAATAAATCCACACAACATTTTTTTCCTTTTCCTGTTCTCAAATGCTTCAGTGTCCTTTGTACTTGTTCATTTCACTGCAATTTATTTAGTTATTTTAGAATGAATATTTTCAATTACAGTTATTCTGAGTGCTTTAACCCTATAAGCCATGTGGCATTCTGTCTGTTCAGCAGAAGAGGTTTTATCCTGAAACACTGAAGGAGAATATATGCTCTAGAACAAAAATTTAGTGAGTTTTGACCATTATATCTTTGAGGTGCTTTCTAAAACACTGACTCTAGCTGAGCTGAAGCTCTCCTGCTTCATGTTTGGATTAACTGAACATGCAACACTCACGAACAAACAAATGAAAATTCATTCTGGGAATCACTTGAGCACCAGCAGAAAAAGTATTCTCATTATAGCCCCAGATGTAGTGGCATTTGTCCAGGACACTTGGCTAAGCAAACCAAGCCTTGCAAAAACATCAAGGCACTTCTCAAGATCACATCATGGGAACTGCTGCACGAACTAAGGTAGGATGGCTGCTTCCAGAACATGCTTATGCAAACATTCCTTCGTTATTAAGATTGATTTGCCACTTACTGAGAGAAAACCCCTATTGGTTTTGGTTTGGTTTGGTTTTTTTGCCATTATCATGTATTTTTTTTTACATTACCAGGTGAATAACACTGTTGGTTTGAATATCAGTTTACTGGGCTACTCATCTGTGCTTTCTTGTATTATTAAAGTAAGAAAGTCCTCTTTTTATCCAAGCCTGTATATCCTGGCATGTTTCTTCACCCAAAATAACATTATTCTTAACTTTTATTTACAATGTATTTCAAATTTTACAAATAGGAGGAATTAGATTTCAGAAAGTGTAAATATTAAGATTCTACTTCTGAAAGAGTGAAAAACATCTCATTCATCCTTTCATCAACAGGTAGGCACACTAACTTCACTAAAAAATTAATGTGGTAAAATTTGTATCAATGTTATGGTAATGAACACTTACTGGAAAGCACAATAAGCATATTATGGAATTGGTTATGCTTTTTAGGTATTAATGAAATAGGAATATGCATATGTTTATGCATTGTTCTTTAAAAAATATGTTAAAACTTAGTTCTTCCTGGTTCAGAAATAATAGCAAAAGCAGTTAGAGAGGAACAAACTGAATGACTAAGACCAGCAAAAATGGAAAATTATTATTTTCAGGTCATTACACAAGGAGAGGGAATAACTAGAAATGCATTAGAAAGGATCCTGAAGTAAAAATAAATTTTTTTAAAAGTTTCAATTCGCAATGAAATATGATGTCATGTAGTGTAAACACTGGTACCAGGTATGCAACATGATCCTTCTTCATAAGGAAATGCTAAAGTGACTAAATATGCACATTATGATGTCAAAATTCCAGGGGCATATTAACCCCAGACATCATCCAGCAGCACATGTGCATGATCTGTGTCAGCATTCCCCTTGCTCTGGCAAAGCAGGCACTTCAGCCTGGATTGCTTTAGCACCAGCAGGGGATTGATTTATTCCAGTTCCTTTGTACGTCAGTGCTGGGGTGGGAGCTTGGGAGACTCGGATGCTGTCCCTGCTTGGGGATGTCACATCAGCTGCTTCTCAGTTGCCTGAGTATAAAATAGGAGCACAGCCCTGGCTGCATGAATGGTGCAAGGTTGGAGGTGCTCAGGTTTGCTGCTGGAGTACTGTGACCAAAAGGGCTCAGGAGCTCCTCAGTGAAAGGGTCTGAAGGGAGTTAGACAGGGCTCTTCTGTCTGAGGAGATGCAGTGAGGGGGCACAGAGAGAAAAAGCAAAAGACAGACAAAAGCAAAGGCTGCTTCTCATTTGCTTTCAAATGTTTCAAATTTGCATCACTGAGTAATTTTTTACACAGGCCAATTTAAAAAGGACAAGGGGGGTGGTTTTAAACTAAAAGATGAGAGATTTAGATTAGATGTTAGAAAGAAATTCTTTAATCAGAAAATAGTGAGGCACTGGAATAGGTAGTCCAGAGGAGCTGAAGATGCCCCATCCCTGAAAGTGTTCAAGGCCAGTTTAGATGGGGCTCTGAGCAACCTGGTCTGGTGGAAAGTGTCCCTGCCTGTGGCAGGGGGTTGGAACCAGATGAACTTTTGAGGCTCCTTCCAGCTCCAACCATTTTATGATTCCATGATTCTATGATTATAGTTTTATATTAGCAAGTGGCATTTTTTTAAAAAAATACATATTTAATACTGGAGAAGGAGTGTCCAAAACAGGGGTGTTCAATAGTAAAAATTGAAAAAAATTTGTCAAATAAGTTCAGTATCTTCTAACATTTAAAAAGAAGCTGCTCTGGTAACACGTACAACTTTCAAAAGAATACCCTTTTTGGATTTATCTAAATATTCTAAATACAGTTAAGTAATTCCTTTAGACATCATTATTTCAATTATAATTAAAAAACAAACACTTTGAAATATTTTATGAAAAAACCTAAGACTTTGTCTTCCTGTCTTGTTTAGAGCAAATCGAAACTTCAGAACTTCTAGGGCTTCACAGACTTGTCTAGTAAAAATATTTGTGATAAAATTATTTCATACCTCTGCTTTTAATGAAGCATTGTAACCATAAAGGTTCAAAATATGTTAAATCTTGTTTAGGATGCATTTAGATACTTAGTGGAGAGATAATATTTGAGTTAATAACTTGACTGAGTGCAGGAAGAGGATTTACATATTAGTGGTACTTGTGCTCCCTGAAGGAGGGAATAGAAATTTTATATGGTTATAAAAACCTGGTTCTTTAGTGTCCACCAAATGCAATTTGTGTGGGGAAAATAGTGGGGAGTGTCCACTATGGGAGTTACTTGAGTTTGTGGGAAAACATCCCTCCAAATTAGAAATAACTGTGAAGTAATTTATTGTGAGTTATTTGTTTTTCTCCCAGTCTTCAGTAATTATCATGAATACACTGTAGGTAAAGTACAACATTATTACAGCAACTTTTTATATAGCTGATTTTTTTTTACTAGCTTTGCCAGATAGTCACTGAAATTCAGAAACCCAAGATATGATCTGTTTAGTTTAAGCTAATCTTTAAGGGAACCATTGGAGATTGCTAACAGTACATGGAACAATCTTTTTCTATGGAAACATTCCACACATATAGTTTATGAGCATAGCTGGCCTCACTAGTCTCTGGCTTGCTCTACATTTCCTTGTATTTTGCATTCCCATGAATGAGAATGAGCTATTATTTATTCTTGGCTCTCCCAAGAATGGAGTGAAGGAGTAACTTAACTTTTGCCCTCGGTGTCTCCACCTCCTCCAGTCAGAGCAGATGTCACAGGCATGTGCTAGCTTTCAGCCATCCTTATTATGTCTTAATCATGTTCTGAACTTACTCATTCCCAGGAGTCAACAAAGAGTAGTCAAGCAGTAGGAGTAGTTATGGGAAAGAGGAATAAATAGTGCAGATGTCAGGAATTAAATCTAGACCATATTTAAAATGTCTCTGGCCTCTCCTGGAGTCCAAATCTCAACTGTTCTTTTCAGAGCCCCAGTCCAGTGGTTTAAGTGTTCTGGCATTGGCCCTGGATGCAGCTCTGAACCAACAGAAGGGTTTCTCAGCTCTGGGCCATGCCCAGGTACCTCAGAGCAGCCTCACCTCACTGATGGGAGTGCAGGGATCTCAGTGAGCTTCCACCAGGGACCACCACCTTGCTCTACAGTCCAGTCAGGATCTGGGCTTTAGCAGAGGGAAGGAGAGAGGTGAGTGAGTAATCAGCATGGTGTCAAAATATCTGGAGTTGGAATGGACCCACAGGAACCATTGAGCCCTTAACCTGGAGACCCCCTTCCAGTGCCCAAACACCAACAGGGAGAAGAATCTCTGCCAAATATGTAACCTAGACCCTCTGACAGCTTCAGGCCATTTCCTCAGGTCCTGTCACTGAGAGAGAAGAGATCAGCACCTGCCCCTCCTCTTCCACTCATGAGGAATTTGCAAACCACGATGAAGTTTCCTCTCAGTCTCCTCTTCTCCAGGCTGAACAGACCAAGTGACCTCAGCCACTCCTCACACAGCTTCCCTATCCTTGTGGCCCTCCTTTGGACACTGGCTAAGAACTTTATATCTTTTTTATACTGCGGTACCCAAAACTGTACATGGGACTTGAGGTGAGGCCACAAAACAGAAAGTGACAATCACCTGCCCCGACTGCTTGAAGTGAAGAATAGGGGTGGAAAGCAAAAAGAGGCAGGAAAACAAGAAGTGACTTGGTAACCTTGGAGAGGAAGAATTCTGCCCCACGGAGAAGCAGTACCGGAGAACAGGGCTCCCATCACCTGCCCTAAACCTAGTGTGAAAATGCCACATGGCACACGCTGCTCCTTTGCAGGGCGGCCACCAGATGCCACCAGCGAACCAGGAATGAATTTGGTTTGGCTTTGGTTTTTTTTTTTCTTTCTCTCAAGAAGCTGCAGGAGGGACCTGCTGGACTCTGGGAACATTTGATGTGGCTCGTGAATAGTTTTTGGTTCCTTCTGTGAAGGTGACAAGAGCATTAAATTTCAGGCACTTGAATTTTTTTTTTTTCTATTTGCAAATATGGGGCATAGATGTTTTTCTTTTATTTTATTTTTTATCTATATATAGTTTCATGATTGAGACAGCTTAACTTTGATGAAGTTATTTTTATGCAAATCTTTCATCAGCAACTCTTTATGAGGAATTTTTCCCATCATGAACTTTGGTTTGGTTAATTTTGTATTTGCAGGAATAATTACACAAAATCTATTTGGAAACATCAGCAGGAATGACTTTGAAAATAAAGCTTTTGTTTACTTCAGATATAAATGTCTAAATAAAATACAATAACAGCACAATAATTGGTAAATTAATATCCCATTTCCAAATCTATGAATAGCTCAGTTGTCATATTATTGTTTCTTTCTGAGTTTAATAACAGGTATGCAGTTATGTATTTGACATTAAAACTATTATAATATTTATATTGGACTATCAAACATGTTGATCATCAAAGAATACACAACATTCATAATCCAGAACCAAAGATATTCTGCTCTTGACCACTTCAACTTGAAAATAAACCATCAATATAAATCAAATATAAGCTCTTTTTTACAGATGATAACACTGACATAATTTTAATATGCTGGAATGATTTTCCACAGGCTTGGGAAGGTATTTCCAGCTTAAGTAATGCATTGGTGTTAGTATTATAAGCTGTTGATGTACAAATACCATCTTGGTTCTGCAAAAATTCTTCACAAATGCCCAGAGCAGAACAGCAATGCAAACTGTCTGGTGAGCACAACTGTGTCTCAAAATCCTTAATTAAACAGAGGGATGCTTGATCCATTATTAGATGTTCACATTTGACAGTCTCAGTGACCATTGGAAGATGATTTCTGCTTTTCTCCTTCTTTTACACTGAAGCAGCAAGTGGCTCTCTAAAAGTGGGTTAAGTTTTAAGGGAAGCAGCTGGCTTTGGGACAAAACCACACAAAGCTCTTGTTGGTTGTTTTCCACTGAAGCTGTTTTCCAACAGGATATTGGGTTTTCTTTAGAAGGACATTTTTTTGGAAGGTGCCTGCTTTCTTCAGACAATTTAATCTTTTATTTTTGTTGGAAAAAGAGAACACCTGACAGCTGAAAACCCTTTGGCTGAAAACAAAACAAAGCAGAGACTTGGAAATGCCCTCCAGTGCTTTACATCATATGTCCAAGTCAGACTGTCACCCTGTACTGCACCCTGACAGTCTGGACTGCAGGGTGGGGAGGCACTGGGTTGCAAAAGCAGGAAAAGGAAGGGGCAATCCCCCACTTCTACAAACCCCAAAGGGAGGGGTTTAAGCAACTTTTTTCAGGTTCCAATTGAGGTTTGTTAGGAATAGCCTCAGATGTTTTCTTCTAGATTTTTTTTAATAGGAAAAGCATGTATTTTGCAACCTTTTTTGTTATTTGCTTCAAGTACCCTCCTTGCACAGAACAACTCAAAGGACTAGAGCCAGGCTGGGATATCATCCTGCATGAGGGCAGGGTGAGATCTGGTGAGGGGAGCTGGGGTTGGACAGAGCCTGAAAGAAGTGGGCAGGGCTGTGGGGACAAGGACAAGGCAAAGCCCAGGCAGGATGGCAGGTCAGTGAGCTCCAGATGAGCAGGGCAAGTGTCCAGAGATGACCATGGCTGCAATGGTCAGTGCCTGAGGGAGCTCAGATTGCTCAGGGTGGGAGCTCTGGATTGCAGATGCAGAGATGTTGCTCTACTGGGGGAGACTGGGACCAAGATCCCAGAGAGTGGCTTAGGATCCTGGTGAAATAAAGGGCTCTTGGAGATGAGGGCAGGGCTTTGAACTTTTTGGACAAGCAGGAATGTAACTCCTGTAACAGGAAAGTGAAGTCACTCTTACCTGTGAGAGGCACTGGGAAGGTTTTTTTGCTTGTCTGTTAGTCAGGCTCAAATGTATTTTTTTCCTTGCCAAGAATTTTGCTTTTGGACTAGCTGTGCTTATCACTTCCCCAAGACTCTTCTCTTTTGTGTCTCTGATGTTCTGGATTTAATTTTAGCCCTAATTCTAACTTTTTCCTCCTGTCTAAATCACAGCATTGTTCACCTAAAACCATCCACGTGACTGTTATTAGTAGATAAATCCTTTCCCTCCAGTCCTCCCTCAGAGCTAGCTGGATTTAGTCCATTTGCAGCTAACAAATGCCATCTAGTGGTTCTTATGGGCTTAATTGAGCATCCAGTAAAATACAGCAGCTTGGCATTGCATGAATAAGAATCATAAGCAGTTAATACAGAAAAGAGGACTCTGCTCAGAGCATTCTCAAGTTATCTCACAGTTTTTGTGGACTAAGACATAAATAAATACATATTGATCTGGTTGTGTTGATGTATGATGTTTCCTTACCACTCATACCAGTTACATAACCATCAGTCCTAATCAAGTTAGTGCAGCCACACTCCATTTTCTGAAAAAAAATTGTATATACACAGGGGAACATCTCCACACACCTGGGACTATTTTTTCTCACTCCTGCAAACAAATATTGTGATTAATGTAAGATGTTTCCATTTAATTAAGCCAATGAGTCAGACATTTAAATAGTGCAAATTCATTACACAAAAAAAGATTTACAAACCAGAGATTTGCATAAGCCATGAAGGGCTGTTAAAAGCATTGGAATCCAGAGATAAAAGTCTACCTGTGAAGTGGGCTGTAGAGATTACAGGGGTTTTTAAAGTCATGATCTGTACTGGGGAGTAGTTATAGAGAGAAGTTATCATTCCTCAGGACTATAATGTAGAAGATTTATAATGTAGAATTGTAATTTATAATTTTTATTAATTTATATAAATTTAATAATAAAATTATAATTTATAGTGTGGAAAGATATACATTTCCACAATGCACGTATTTAAGTCATAGGATGCATTGCTGTAGGATTCTGGCCACAAATGCATATGAGTTTAAAATGAGCTCTGACAAATTCATCTGGCATAGATCCATCCTGGGATGTACAGGTATGTGTGGGTATCATGCCTGGATGAACTGTCTAGCTCAGGATTTCCTGTGGTGCTGAAGGTAGACAGGAAAAATTAGGAAAAATTAATTAGGAAAAATTAGCCTATGTTTGTCTCACTTTATGTGATTTTTGCCTGAGAAATAAGTTACTGATGATCATCTGGTAAAAGGCTCTGGACTTTGCTTCAGCCCTGGATGTCAGTTCTGACAGTCTTATCTGGCTCAGAAACATTGTAAATATTGGGTGATTTAAGAGATTTCCTAAATGAAGTGCATATAATCCTTTACTGGAAGGTATCAGATATCCAAAATTTTTATGCATTATATGCACTGTATATACACTCATTCATTAAAATTCTGACCTATTTCACACTTCCCCTTTTGACTTTTATTTCTTTTTCCCTTTTCATGTCTTCATCCATCTCCTTTCCGGCTTGACTAAATAGACAAAAATGCTCTCCATACTGAGATAAGCATCTCATTTGCCAAAGTGTGGTGTATGAGTAAGGTGATAAAATAAAACAATTTTGTCTGTCCCTACTTTGTGTATAATAAACTACAGAACAAAGATTATAAGTAAAATTACTCTGAGGTTTGCCCTTCATGGCCAGTTTAATGAATCACTTTTCACACAGCATGAAGAGCATCTGCCAGGTGAAAGATGAAGATCATGAGCTTGTTCACTGTAGTTCATTGTGTGCTAACTCTAAAGAGAAACAGACTTAAAGCAGTCTCTTAGTCTCAATTTATCCTAAAATAGATTACATTCCTACATAATGAGGTTAATTTATAAACAAAAGTAAATTACTCAATATGGAATAATAGTGCAACCCTGTCACCTGTGATTTCAGTGAGGATGAGGAGTCACTCAGCAGCACTACAACAGGTCATGTCTTTTCCCAGACTGGAAAAAGCCACCAAATCCTGAATAGGTAGCAGCCATCAGGATATCATGACACCAAAAAAAATGATGGTGACTTCAGTAGTCATTCCTGGTTCTGTGGGGGTGACACTTGTGGCCTCTGACTGGGAACTA
The DNA here is from genome assembly GCA_013400575.1 of Peucedramus taeniatus. Lineage (NCBI taxonomy): Eukaryota > Metazoa > Chordata > Aves > Passeriformes > Fringillidae > Peucedramus > Peucedramus taeniatus. The sequence goes on from WBNO01017282.1 coordinate 16,482, forward strand.
AGAAATGTCTTGATGTTGCTTTATTTTCCACTGAGCCACCACTTCTGCAGGGGCCAACCCAAGGGGGATCAGTGGTGGCAGCAGTGACCTGGCAGCTCGTCTTTGCTCTGGGGGAAACCACAGCCAGATAAACTTTGGACTGTACATAAGCTGTGCTCACTATTGAATTGTTTGCATTGAAGCAACTTAAGGTTCAAAAAAATCTTACTGCTAAGTAATTTATAGAAGAATCATGAAATGCTTTGAAATTACATGCAATTTTTTTTTCTCTGTAAAAGCCATAGATGAGAACATTCCAGCTTAGATGTGCAAGGGCCAGATGTGATCTCTCATATCACAGAGTATATCAAGATAGCTCTCTATTCAGTCCTTTTCCTCTGACTGCATGCTCTCTCCCTTCTCAAAGAACATGGATGAAGCAAGGGATAGAAATGAGCTGTCAAGTTCTGCCAAACCCCAGAATTCAACAAATTGTCTCACCTACTCTTCTTAAATACATTTACTGCCTCTTCCAAGGTAAGTTTAATGCAGTACTTGCTTCCCTGCTTGACAGAAGGTTTTGCTACTTAGTAAGTTAAAGACCATAACCAGAAGAAGAAGAAGAGGTGGTTAAAACTCATTCTTGCCTGGGGAGATTTGAAAGTTTAATGTCCTACCTCCTGAACATCACTCCCTCCTGTGATGGTGGGAGGTTCATAGTTCACTCCTGCTTGTAGGGCTGGGCCACTGGGCAGATGCATTTCCTGGCCCATCCAGCTCAGCACTGTCCTCTCTGCAGCTGCAGTTGCCCTCTAGCCCCCATCCAATTTTCACAGTGCTCTTGAGCCACTGTTTATTCCCCTGGGCAATCTACCTGACCCTGCTCTAGGACAGCAGTGATTCATCACCCCAAGGGAAATAAAAATTAGCAAAAATCCTTTGATGTACATTGTCTTGGTTTAGTTATTAATTATTACCTCTTACTTTATTCATGTGATTTCTCAGGAATGCAAAGTATCTATACAGTGGAAAGAGTGATTGATGAAATTCTACATTAAATACACTAAACAGTTCATGAGGTTAAAAGGATAACATAATAAACACATTCCCCAAACTCACACTTTCTCAACTGTTTACATTCATATCCATAAAAGAAACAAAATCTGATTAATGGAACTACCCTGGTAGTTTTCATATTAACTGATCAAATCCCCTTTTCTAGATATGAATGTCAGAACATAAGTTAAATGTATATTTTACAAAGTTGTCATGATTTTTATGGTGGAATTAGGGTCACTAATAAGTTTCAGTTCCATTTGACCTGCATAAGTTTAGAAACAGCCTTTTACAATACTTTCTCTGTATTTATCCACATCTTCAGTGTGTTTAAACAAGTAGTCGAAATAACAGCTACAGTGAAATAAAAAACCCAGCAGGGGCAAAAATGTATCAGATTAGCAGATTACATTTATGGTAAGTGATTTTCCATATATTCAGATGGATACACATACTCTAAATCAAATAAGATATTTCATGAATCTTGAAAAATAAATCAACTTTCAGAATTTGGTTCTCAGAGGATAAATGGAGAGGTAAAAGTCTAGCCACGTCAGCTGATTTCATATATGCTGTCATATAATGAAATAAGATATGATGAGCCAATGCATCTACTGAAAAGAATGAAAAGAATATGATTCTCAGCATTATTATAAGACACGCTTTTGGAATGGGAAGATATGAAATGGAATGAGAAGATGTGTGGATCACAATTAAAAAAAAAGAAAAGAAAAAGAGCAGGGATTTAAAATATTTCAGTGATTCAAGTATGAAAAATGGAATGGAGTGGGAGTTTCTAGGAATGAGAGTCTTAAGGGATAGTTCCTATGAAATTAAGTTACATCTGACTCGTTTCTCAGAGCAGGGATCAACAGTGAAAGTTCTATAGGTAGGAGGAGATGCACAATATTTTAAAAGACTTAAAATGTGTTTATTGCTGTTCTGGAACAATGTCAGCATTAAAAAGGATCTCTGACTGTAGAAAAGGTTATTAAAAATTGCAGGTTCCTTTTGTGCCTATGCAAGATCATGATTGAGCAAATACATTTTAGACACCAGTCCCCAAATTTCATGTCAAGATAGGAAGCATGTAAGGTATAGCATTTTGTATCTAAGCCTATGCTTAAGAAAAGAGAGTTGTTCATAACACTCCATAATTGGTTTAGATACTGATATGGAATAGGGAAATGAAATAAAATACCAGCCTGTTCACCATAGACAACACAAAAATGTTAAGAACTACTGTGAAAGAGGTGATTAAGCAGTCTGTATCAGAAAACCTGTACAGACATGTAAGACAGGCAATTAATCCCACAAGTTCAGATAACAGATGGTTTAAAAGGTTTGAAAAATAAAGGAAATGAGATGGAAAATACAATGACATTTAAAGCCTTTTAACAGAGATATTTTTAAATTGAGTTGTAAAATCGTTGACCGCAAGACAAGGCATTTGCTAAGCATGAACAGGATGATGCAGACCTTAACTTTTGCTAAAAAAACACAAACTCTTACAACTGAGCTAACATTTTATTTTATTTTTGAATCATAAGTATATTAGTTCTACAAGTGTAATCTAAAACCAGGGAATTTTATCCCCCCACTGAGAGAGTTTGAAAGTGGATGCACATGCTACCTTTTGAGGATACAAGGTGGCTAAACATAATTTTTGAAAATGGCAATTAGTACAGACTTTTCTTATTCTCAATGATAATCTGATATGTGCTGGAGCATGGTCAGGTACGCAGACACACTGCAGTACTTTGGGATCTCTGCCTAAGTGCAGAATGTGGGATGTTGTCTCAGTGCTGTCACATCTAAGGTTTGCAAAGTTGTATAATTCATGATCCTTCCTGGCAGCTATGCCATAGTTCTGTATAAGCTGTAAATTTGTGGGATAGTCTCCAAAACACTCATATGATTCTCAGATGAGCATCAAGTCTGTTTTCTTCCTATCTTCAGCAAGCAGATGAAAACTAGCATTTTCTTTCATCAAGTATTTTTCTTTTCTTTTTTTCTTTTTTTTTAATACTTTAAAGAGGCATTGACTGTAATCTCTTGATGGGTCACTGATATACATGGTTAGGAGTGAATCTTTGACAAATAAATTGATAAAACACAGCTGCGACTGATTGACAAAATAAATCTTGATCACAATTTGAATGAGTGTATTAAACAAGACTAGAAAACATACAGTGAACAACCACCTAGTAACTGCATAAAGGCAAGATTCCTCTGGAAAATGGAGTACAGGATCATGAATCATCTTTGCTTTGAGTAATGACAATGAACTATTTTCCTAAAGAAAATATTTCACTATAAAAGAAACTGTAACCCGTAGGGATTATGAAACCTGCAGTGTTAGAGATTCTACTTTTGGATTAAACCTAAATTCTTGCTCACTGAAGCAATTTAGACAACACTAAAAAACTGTTCTCAAGAAAAAAATGTTTTGCCTCTCTCAGGACTCCTTGAAACTTCCACTGACACCTTTCAATTCCTTTCAAGCTCTGTTCTTTAGAAGAAATTAAGGGTGCTTTTATACCAAGGGCACGTGGAGGCAGAAATTAAATAAATAATAATCTAGATATTAGACTTTATGTTTTGTCAATGTATATTTATCATTTTGCAAGGAACTGGAGTGTTATTATTAATCATCTTTATTGGGGTCATAAAAGCCCTTATCAGAGAAATGATTTGTCCCTGGATGTCCAGCTGCAGAAACATAATCCAGGAGTCCTAAATATTGATGCCAAGAACATCCAATCTTACATGTCTTTTATACCAGTTTTAGAAGTCTTCTGGCAGAAGATGAAAGGTGTTGTAAAAATATTAAACTATACAATTAAAAGTCACTTTTTTCATGTTCCTATACAATAGTCTAGGATGGAGGTCCCTGCCTGACAGATGTTCCATACTATGGGAGCTGTCTTGAATACTGCCTTGATTATTTTTTAAAAGAAATAGACTAACACATTTCTTTATCCCACTTTTGTAACAATATTTTCTAATATTTATTTTTAGCAAGACATTCATATTGCATGACAGTGTTGCAACACAGTAAGAGAATTTATTAGATTGCCACATCCTTAAACTCCTGTAATTCAAGATTAAAAGTGCTGCACAGTCTCAAGAAAAATAATGAGGTGTGAGAGTTGTATGAAAGTTTATGAATGCCACATCACATTTGAGCTCTGTCATATTCATTTAAACATGGTGTAAAGCTGATGTATTGCTGTAAATACACACAAAGGGGAGGTTATTTATAGAATAAATTTTTACAGGTGTACCTTGTACTAGATTTGAATGAGATCTTGGTCAAGATGTGAATGAAATCTTCACTCTTAGACCAGGGCTTCCCAATCAGATTTCAATTGTTGTTTTCAATGTGTGTGCAAGTACCTGTGTCTTGCACAGGGTTTTGGATGAGAGACACAATCCGAGAGCATCTCATCTGAGTGCTCCTCTCCCAGCACTGCAGCTCCATCCTCACCAAATCTCCACTGTTAGATAAAATCCTGATACTCTTTTTTAATTCATTAATCTCATCAAAATTATTTCTCCCTGATTTTTTGATAGCATGTTGCTCCAAGATCTACAGGAGTGAAATAGCACAAACATTTTTTGCTGCAGAAGTGACCATTTTAAGAGATTTTTATCTGCTCATCTATGCTTGTGATTTATCACACCCCTCAGTCACACTGATACACTGAAATAAACACTGACTCAAAAACAACAACAACAACAACAACAACAACAACAACAAAACAAAAAAAAACCCACCAAAAAACCACCAACAAACAAAACCACCAAAGACCAAAGTAATTCCTTATCTCCCTTCACAGCATGGCACACAAAAGGGGCAGGGAGCTGCAGCCCAAGGTAGCAGCCAGCAGTTGAGAATAGGCTGCAATATTGAAATAAACCTGTATCATGGAGAGAAAATATGTGCAAATTTGTACTATTAAAAGAAAAAAAAAAAAAAGTTTGAAATAGTTGGCTGAGAAAATTTTACTGCACGACAGGAATTCACAGGAAATGTGCTAATTCATTACTCCAGCATTTTGGGCCTAGCATAAATTTCTTTCTTATGAAAATTTATACAGCAACAGGCCACAGAATGAACTTTAGTTTTGTTTCTCAGTAGATTGGTCTGAAAGTTTTCCTTAGAGAAAAAAAAGAAAATAGCAGCAAACTCGCCCAAGACTTAATTTATCAGTAGGAGTCTAACAAAATGGACTCTTAAAAAACAATTTAAAGAGAACAGGTCTGAGGTTGCACTCGTGCATAGCCCAGCTGCTAGCATTACCAGAGGTCAAACTTAGTTTGTTTTCAGCATGTTTCCTTGCACAGATATTAGTCTTTGTCTTTAATTTTGGCTAGGTCTCTATTTTCCTAGCTCAGGTTAATCTAACACACCATTTGTCTTATTGTTTCTTTAAAAAACCTCAACAACCTTTACAAGTCATGGTATTTGAAATACTTTTCTTTGGGTCAGTTTGTTAAATTGCTTCAGATTAAATAAACAAAATCACAGTCTGGTATTTTTTCAATAGTGTAAATTTATTTATGTAGAATATCAATTATTTTAGGGTAAAACCAGCAAGTCATGTACTTAAACCCCTATAAGAAATTATAGATCTTCAGGAGTGACACTGGTTTCTGCTCTCTGAGGGCCTGGCACAGAGGGCTGGTTACATGATCCAGAATCACTTTAGATATTTCTTTTACTAATAGCCATGGTTTTCAGATGATCAGAGTAGGAAACGGTGTTTTTATGAACATAGATAATGGGGGTTATAATATTATATAATATTAGAATGGGGTCTTATTTATTCATAATAAATGAATTTATAATGGTTTTTACAGTCCTTCTTGATGTGACTTAATCTGACTTCTGTAAATTTTCAGCTGATATTGTATCTTGCCCTTCAGATGCTTCAGATCAGACTTAAGACTAGCTTCAAATATAAATGTGAATTTAAGGCACAGTATATAGGACTCATGTTGTAGGCCCAAGGTAAAAGTCTGCTTTGCCTTTGACCAGAAATCACTGTGAGGCCTCACCCTCTGTTTTATCCAGTTCTCCAGCTCCTCCCATGTATTACATGAGAGCAAGATTTGCCACAACATAGTCCACAAGTGGTGCACATGGTGCTCAAACTCGACATTGAATGCTGCAGAGGGCTATACCTGACACTTCCTCCAGCTTAGGCACCCTTCTGTTATGAAAATTCAGAGTCTGAAATAGATTAATTCAGAGTCTGAAACAGATTAATGTGGTTTTACTACATGTTTGGGGTTTTTTTCTCTTATAAAATCTCCTTTTTTTTCCCCCTTATCCAACAGTGGTTAGAGCAGTGCATGGAAAGTCAGAGCTTTAGGATATTGTCCCTTCTCATGTCTCATTGCAATATATCCCTGTGGGTATTTCTCACATAAGAAGAAGAGTAGATAAAAATATACACTGAATTTTTTGCTTGTCAAATTTGAACCACAATATATCCAGGAATGAAACATTCCCTGGCTCAGAGATAGTGTGTGGTGTTGACTGGACTTCTGGCCAATTCCTGTCTTTCTTTATAGCTCTAATTTATTAAGTAGGGGAAGGAGGCAAAAAACTATAATAAGAAAGGCTCCTTTAAAAGCTGGAAACTGACCTCAGCTCATGTAGTTAAGGACATGTGTTTAAATTTTTGTGCACAAATCCTGCATGTCCTTCCTGTTGTAGAATTTATAGGGATGCAATCAAGCTCTGCTCTGCATGTAACTCCTACTACTGTCAGGGGCCATCTTCTTCCTGGTATCTAAAGTTGAATTTGGGCCTGTAGAAATGTAGGGTTTGCTGACATAAGTTTCTCAGTCTCTCTTTTTTAGAAAGTACTATTAAAAAGAGCAAAATCGGGAATGCTTCAACTTTTTATAACCAAAATAGAGCACATCATGTTTTTCCTAGATATTAAATTTACCAAATCTTTAAAGAAAAATGTTTAGTAGAATATATGCATATAATTTTATTACAAGCCACATTAAAAAAAACAACAGATGTTGGGCCAAATGTTTAAACCATCAACTCTTTAATAACTTTAATTATGCTTTAATACTATTTTCTGGTTAGGAGTGAATAAAAAGTCCCCAAAAATCCCATATGTAGAATTATTTTTCTCTACACTGTAGCATTCAGTCCCATAAGATTTTTTTCATGTTTAAAATTAAATTAGTATTTTATTTAGTTTAAAAATATTAGAAAAATAAAGCATTTCTAAATAGAGTAACTTCATGAGCCAATAGTTTTATTTAACAGACAATTTTCCATAAAAAAAAAAAAAAAATTTTAAGTACTTTTACAGTGTTTGATAACAAATTCAGAACTAAGTCTTGTTCTTATTCAAAGATAAGATGGGGTTGTGTTGGTGTCTCTGTTTGAAAGTATTGATGACGTTACAAACACTGTAAATATAACCATGCAATACTTCTTCAGGATATTTCCTTCTCCCCACCTGAGTTTGTTTTAAGGTCTTCTGACTTTGTATTTCTGTTAAAATAGTGTGCTAAGAAAATTTGCAATTTTGTTGCTATATGCTTCATGACCATGGTCCTGCTTATGTCCTGTTTCTTCTTTCTATGTGGATACAAAGTGCTGGGAGATCTATCAGGAGCATAAGGCAGATCTTAATAGACCCTTTATTTTTAAGTAAATGTTCCATGAAAGAGAATTTCTTTTCTTCTCTTCATTGAGCTCTTTCAATAAAAAATTGCTATTGAAACCAAATTTCAAAACAGAGTTTACTTCAACAGAGAGCAGAAAAGAACATCAGATGTAGGTGTAATAACAATTGTTTGTGTGTATGAGAATTTCATTCCAAGTATATGCAAATTTTCTTCCTAAAAAAACCCCTACCAAATTCATACATAGGAAATTAGTTTACCAAGAACTTGGTTCAATTACTCATGTTCTCTGTGGTCAAACAATTCTGACATGAATTGTGAATCATTCCTGAAAACTTACAAGTGCTACAGGCAAGCCATCAGTTTTCAGATAAAAGAAGCAGCTGTTGTTGAAGAAATCTGGATTTACTACTCTTCAGCAGAAGAGGACACAAAGTTTCAATAACGGAGGCAATTCAGGAATTATAAAGATTTTGGTTTAGAGGCATATTGCCTTTCCCAGAATCACCAAACAATTCCAGTTCAGTATGATTTGCAAACATAAAAGCAGGTCTATAAATGTCTCCTGTGAATATTTAATAAAATGGACACTTTTCAAAGTTGTCCAAGACATTGCAGTTGACAAGGGAATCAAACAAGATTGCATTGAATCTTATATTAAGCCAGTAGCAATAAACCAACACAATTTTACAGTGATTTTTCCTATGACTGCATTAAAATTATATTGTAATTCCCAAGTGCCTGGATAAAATGACTTTCTTTTACCATTCAATCACCAGTAAATTATCTAAGCAGATGGAAATACTTTAATCTCATCTTATTGTGTTTGTCTCATGCTGGGTACAACATATGCTGAAATCAAAAGCTTAACAGTCAGGCCAAAATTTTGGTATTTAAAGAAAAAAACATAAAGGAGTCAAAGGCCATTCGCCAAGAGCTTTGCTTCCCAAAAGCCCTGAAAGCCAGAGCATCCTCCTGCAGTCTTCATTTAAGAAATATTGAGTAATATATATTTGAGTCACAGGTTATTTTGAACTGTTTTCCAGCTGAAGAATCATTTACCCATTCCAATCATGCAGCAGCAGCAGCAGCATAAAGAATATCAGAAAATAAGTAAACCAAGAAACATTATAAAGATCTACCCAGAACCAATAACTCTACCCACTACCCAAATAGATGGTCCCCTTTGCATTACAGAAGCAGAGGAAGAAAAAAGCTCAGTAGATGTGATTCTTTGTGTTTTCTTTTAAAGCAGGTTCAGATGAGCTGAAACAACAGCCTATGCCCCAAGAAGAGGGAAACACTTCTCCCTCTGCCCTAAACTCCTGCCCTGAGAATTACTGCCCATGATGTGCCATACAATGGCCAAAACAGGCAAGCACCTGAGTCTGCAGCAGGCACACCTGAGTCTTTACCTCCCAACAGTGGAAATTCATCCTTGCTCAAAGGAAAGCAAACAATGCCTGTGAATGACACCCTGCTTACACAGTTTGAATCATCATTTTCTTGATGAATACAGAAAAAAAAGTTAGGAAGTGTGAGCTTCTGTAATGCACAGACTGGGATATGTGTCAGGGAAGTTTTCAACAGAAGTTTTTTTACAAGGAAATGTAAGCTTGTAGAAATCTAACAGGTTGGAATTTAGAAATTTGGTTGTTTCTTTTGGTTTTTTTTTTTTGTGTTTTGGTTTGGTATTTTTTGGCTTTTTTTTTTTTTTTTCCAAAATAATTTGCTAAAAATATCTTTCTGGTATAAAAATTGCAATAGAAAATATAAAGTGGTTCCAGTTGAGCCAAGCTCTCACGTACAGGGGCATTTTAGCCTGTGCCTTGCACAGCCCACACGGGTTTAGCTTAAATCCTTCTCTTGTTCTTCCTCTAGACCAGTGAATAAGCAATTATTCTCACACATGATCCTCTTCAGAATAGAACTCTGATGTACACTGTAACTTTAGTCTGGGATAGCTTTAATGTTCACTCTGTACAAGGACAGTTATGGAACAATCTGTCTTATATAAAAAGCATTTGCTCTTTGCCACTTTCTGTGGTTCATTTTCATCAGCTAAAGTGATAGATTAATGATGTATCAACACTCCCTCTGCAGGGACCTGACTGTGGGTTTTCTCTGTCCTGAGCTAGTGCCCTAGACAACAACACTTCTGATCCTGTCAAGGGGGGCAGAGGGGGAGTAGTGACAGAGAACAAAAGAAATTGGTCAGTTTATGCTTTGAAGTAAGAGAAGGAAAGCATTAAAACCCCTGAAAATTCTTAAAGAAGAAAAAAAAATCATATCATATTAGCACAGGAAGTTATCTGTGCAATGAATTGCATGCATAGCGTTTGAGTGAACTCTTTTTACTTTATTAATATCTTAAGGCACTTGAACATGACATACTATTCTAATAATGGTCTTTTTAGACCAGTCTTTACATATATAGTAAAGGTAAGATGATTTCATTGTACTTAGTACTTTATTTAAGACATCAGAGGCTACCATTTACAGTCTCAAATTTCACATGACAAATGTACATCTTTTATTTCACTACAGCCAGGAGTTACTTGCTAACCACCAATGATTTCACACACAGCCAGTCCTGCTGCAGGCTCTTGGCTTCTCAGTGCAGCCTGAAGAAGACACCAAGCATTCAGGTGAGCTCAGCTGTCATGAGCTTCCGTCTTTTTCTGCTCAAGTTCAAATTGTGTCACTTCTTTTATCATATTTTTATCATATCATATTTTATCGTATCATAAGATTTAAAGGAAACTTAGGGCAATGACATGGTATATTTTGCTATGGGTATATATGACATTTAAGATTGAAGTTATTCAAAGATTTTATTTAATTTTTTTAATCTGTTTCATACACTGTCTGCACAAGGTCTAGTCCAGCTACCTTTCTTTACCCCTCTCCTCACTTATTCCAACTACTGTAGTAGTACCACCTCTAAACCAGGATAACTCAAGGAAAGAATCTTTCTTAAAAATAATGCAAAATAATTTAGGGTTTGGATATGTATGGTGATATTCCTCCAGGTACTTTCCACAAGAGGAGTGTTTGTCACCCAAGCTGGTGCTTGTACTAGTGATCATTTCCTGCAGGTAAATAAGGCCAGTTTTTTTTTCATGTCAGTATTATGCTAGAAACCAGAGCTAGCTTGTACTTGAGTCCTCGTGCATGTCCTTCAAAGGTGGAAGGACCTCTGTGCCTCTCAGAGCATGCCTGCTCTGTCCCATGGGCACTACTGTCATCCAGAACTTCTCAGGAACAGGGGTCAGACCAACTCTGTCCCCAGGGCTCTGCATCTGAGATCTCCCACCCTCCTGGTGGGACAGTGCTCACTACTGTGACACTGCACTCCCACAGCCACACCATCCTTGCAGGTCAGTTCTGCAACTCTACCCCTCACAAATGAAATGTGATCTCAAAACTTTGTTTCTGTGATTTTTTTTCTGAGCACATCTTTAATTTTTAACTTTTGATGTACACCACCAGTCTGTGGTAGCTTTCATATTTGTGTTCATGCAAGAACACTGAGCTGCCATCCTCATGCAGGTGTAGGAGACATTGCACTGACTGCATTGTTGCATTTTCTCTAGAATAGCTCAGCCTTTGAACTTCATAATCTTTGTGATGTGAGCAGAGTTTATGAAATATAAGCCATATTGCCTAAAATATGTATTATTTAAGGTGGGAAGCAAAAGAGTGTTCTTGTCTAGACCAAACTCCTGCATAACATTGGTTGTATACTTTCAACCCATAATTTTGTCAATGTTTTAAGCCATGTCCTTTTAGGAGAATAATAGAAGCTTCTTTGTCTTAAGACTGCCAGGAAATATGGACAGTTCTTAACCCCCAGAATTGCCAAGGAAACGTGTGCACATTAAATCTTTTCTATTTTAGTATTGACTGGCTTGCCTAAGAATAAAATATACAAGGCATAATTAAAACCTGCTGGATTTCTTCTATAGCCCATGTCCTCAATAAAAAAAAAAAAATCAAAGCTGTGACACATTCAAAAAAGACTTGGTGTGTCCTAGAAAAAAAAAATCTGGTTAGTTTTCTCCAGGAAGCTGAAGATTAAAAAATATACTGTTCCTCAGCAGTAAATCTGTTTAATAAACAGCCTCTCACCAGAATAAACTCTGTTTAAAATTGTTACTATTTTTATTTTATTATGCAAGAAGAATTACATGGAAAAGCTAAGAATAGATTGGAAACAAAAGCCTGAGCTGATATGAATGCTTTGTTTGAAAAGTTTAATGGTCTGGTTTGTTAGGCTTTTTTTGCAGAACACAAAAATCTCAGTAGCTAGTGTCCTCGTATTTGTTTTCTCCTGTTTATTTCTTTTGGTGTATCACTAAATTTGAACTCCCACCACTATATTACACTGTATATCCTTAGTGATTTGAAGCCTAGTGATTTGAGCTGAATGGATAATATTTGACTGACTAAAAGTGTGGCATATTCTAACCCCTAATTATTAATCATGTACAAAGAAAGTAAGGGCCATGTTAATAAATTTCATTATTAAGTGCAGGCTTCTTGGTCTGGGCAGTAGCATTTGCCTTTCACAAACCTGTAGAGTCACAAGGGGCAAATCAGCATTTGTCTCTCTTCCCTTACACACTGCTGCTGCCTTATTTAAGGAGTACAGTTCCCAGCCACAGCCATTCCACCCTGTATTTTTGAAGGCATGTCTATAGTGGTACATACTCTAGCCTGGAGCTCAGAGGTAACACAAAGAACAGTGATATTTATTTTGCAGAAGGTGGCTGAAAGTGTCTGAAGCATGCATGAAGTGCAGGAAGAACTCTAAATCCTTCTGTAAATGTATATATAAGAAATGAGGAATGCTACTTCAGGTCCTGGCAAAGGGCATCTTTCAGATATCCCATGTATAATGGAGCCTGCTAGCCAGCTGCTTGCCTAAGTGGGCTGCAAAATACATCAGCATATAGCTGGAGCTACTCTAAAAAGTGCTGAAAATATTTTAAAATACAAACCCAGTCATTTTTATATGAGTTTTTCTTTAAAAAAGTAAATTAGAAGAAAACTAAATCCTAACAAAAACTGGACAGACACGAACAAGAAGGATTAGCATAGCTAAAAACCTCTCCAAACTCCTGTAAAACTAAACTTAGTGCATTAGAGATAGTAGATCTCTTTTATATGAAAAACAGATGGGTGAAGGAAGTAGAAGAAAAGTCACACTGCAGAGCATGAAAAAAATTATAATGATACAAAATATCATTTAATGAGGTAAAAAATGTCTTCAGTTGTCACTTTTTCTAGCACCCACATCCGCTGTACAGAAATTTTCAAGGGAGTGCTTTACTCTCATGCCTACTAAGTGGCTTCCTAATTCTACTGTAGAAATCATATCATGACTTGCAGCTTCACTCAGACTGCACAGAAGTTGAAGTCCAATGTCTGCTCTTATAAGAAAAGGGCCAAACTAGCATTAGGACTGGCTGCACAGTCTTTGATTTTTTTAAATTATTATTTTGAGACATTAGGTATCTGAGTGGGATGCCAAAAGTTTTGAGAAAAAGAAGGTTCTTTTCTTTTTCTTTATTTTCTTTTTTTTTTCCAGTAGCTAATAAAGAATAGTTCAAACAAATAAGAAAAAAAACAAACCAAAACCTCTGTGTGTGAGTGACAGTGGTAAGGTCTTCTGCTCATCTAGAAATAGCTTTTGAAATGTTACAGAAAAGCAGAGCTGTTCTAATTTTCTGGCTTTAGTATAAAACCCAGATGCTTTAGAAAAGATGCAAAGGACACACAATAGGAATAATTTCTTCCAGAAATATTTCCTTTTAATCTTACACATAAAAGAGATTGATTTAAACCTGCAAGAAAGGACTTTTCAAAGCCTTTCCAATATTCTTTATTTTAGCATTAATTATAACAACTTTTGCTTTTTTTGTGATATTTATAAATACAAACTTTTAAATTTGGTAGGGAGATAATCTAAGACATGTTCTGTTACACAGAGTTGTTGAAACAATGATTTGCTGTTTATAAGGAAGAGAAATAAAAGATGTTGCCCACTAAGCAGAAATATTCATTGAATTTATCAAAGCCTATTAGGGCTAATTTATAAGGACTGGGCCATTAAAGAGCAAGAATGGAGATGGCACATAACAGTATAAATCATAATTACATATAATGATTTGCATCACTCAGACATTCAGCTGCAACTAATGGGATAAGTTAGAGACTTTTCTTTTGAAGGAAACAAGTTTTAAATTGTTAAACTAGCAGAAAAATTGTTTTAGAGACAGGGTCTAAGTTGTTAATGCCCTCATGATCACTAATATCTAAAGAACTATTGCAAGATATAAGATTATTTCTATTTAGGGTGTTTCCCAAATCACTCTGCAAATTTATTGACAAGCACTGGGAAGGTTATCACTCAAAGAATAAGATTGAGAAAAAAAACAAAAACAAAAACAAAAACAAAAAAAACCCAAAAAAAACAACAACAAAAAAAAAACCCAAAGGCCTACGAATGAGCAAAAAAAAGATGCTAACATTCTTTGAAAGAACCTTCTTATTCAAATGTTCTTATAGAAATCTATTCTTGCTTCCCAAACAAATCCAGTCAAGTAACATATCTATGTTACATGTTAAATGTTACATTGGGTAAAGAAAAGTTTAGGAATTTAAGTGTTTAATTAGGGTTATGAACAAGGCTTTGAGAATATCTGATTTTTGATTCATTAAAAGAAAAAAAAAAAAGAAAAGAAACCTGAAGGATATTCTTTTGAAATGTCCCTTTTTGAAATGGCCTTTTATTCCAACAGAGCTAAAAGCTGCAAAACTGTATTCAGCTCTGTCCTAAATTAAATATTTAATTAAGAAAGAACTGTTTTTTCCTGTTCCCTCTTTCACCTCCCAACTCTCAGCAGAGCCTCATCTATAGCACAACATTTTATAGTGTTTCCTAATAATGGTTCCAGGAAAAGACAGGGTATAGGAAAGAAGCTAGTTATTAAGTATTTTATCTGTCTCTCAAGTGTCACAAGCATTCACAAGCAGCCTGTGACTTTCCTTTAGTCTAGGAAAAAAGTAAAAAAGGAAATATTTTTTATTTTTTACCACGTACTTATTTCCCACTGATGTCAACAAGGCCAAAGGATAGATTGTGGCCTTAAGGAAGCTGAATGGTGACAGTTCTGGGATCATCTGGGTATTTGCTTGAGTATGAAAAACCAGTCAAGGTTCCCTTCAGACACTGTCTGTCTCCTGTCATTCTTCTGTCATGCACAGGGCCTAAAGGATGAGAGCTGAGCATCCCCTACAAAGGGCAACCTCAGCCAGCTCCTCTTGACAGGATTTTGATGCAGAACAGCAGCAACAAGTCAGGCTGGGGAGATCTTCTACATCTGTTTTGAGCAATTAATCCCCTAGAGGTAACTCCACTCACATGAAACTAATTTTGCAGTGTTTTAGCTAGAATGTGATTGAGTGAGCAGACTGGAAATTGCAGAAACTTGGTATTTATTTTGTGAAAACAAATGAAGAGGCCATTAACCTTCCAATAGAAATTATTACTGTATATGTTTTAAACCACTACTCTTTTCTCTTCCCAGGCTTGAGAACTGTGCAACAGCTTTGGTGACAATCAAGATGATGCTGCTTGTCAACACTAAACCAAAACAGATTATTGTGATGAGGGAATCAGAACTCTCCAAACACAATCATGAAATCTGACCTGATAGACCCCTGCAGCCTCTCTTGTTATCAATCAGCTGTAGGTTAAATTCTCTCAGAGAAGAAAGTAATCAAAGTTTATTTCAGAGTGCATTAAGATAATTTCCTAGACCTCACTGAAATAAATGAATGTCTCTCTCACAAATTAGTGTCTGTTTGGACTTCAGTAAAGAATGTTGAAGTTCCTGTATTCCTTGAATATCTGAGGTCACAAAAAAAGAAGTCAGTTCTACTTCTGTGTTTTCAGATTCACATAAATTCATCAGATTGTATATGCATATATTTTATCATTCCATTGCCAATGTATAGACATGAATGACAGATTTAGTCTAAATATATTTCATTTTGTGCATAGATACAGATACATAACAACACAAAGTTTTCTTTAAAATGATGGCAAAGTGGGTATCAAAACCTGTGCTCTGAACTAGCTTGAAATCAGTGTTAAAAATAATTTCTTTAATTATTTTTAGCTATTACTTTTTTATTCTTAGTGATTAGTTCTTATGTGGTAGAGGCTGATAAAAAATGAAATGTCCCAGAGAATAAACACTGTTTTAAATAATGCTTCAGCAGTGTACCTATCCTCTAGGAGAAAACATGGGGGCAGGAGAGTTAGGGTATCTGAGCAAGTGCTTGTCTTCAAAGTCTACCTTATAGTAATTCTATTCTTTATCCACCTTTCTCTCCACATTACTTCCAAAGAATTTTGCATCTTATTACCCAGTTTTACTTGTAGCTGACAGAAGGATATCAAAGTATTATTAAAACCTTGGTAGCTGAGTAGAGGAGGGATACCAAGATAACTACTCCCAACTGAAGAATAAAAATATCTCCAGAGAAGTCACATATGTTACTGTTAGATACTTCATAAGCCTCTCAGGACAGAACTGTATGAAACTCACAGGAAATCAGCCTTTATAAAACCTGCTGCTCCTGAAAGTGCTTATCTTACTTCCTGGCTGTTTACAAAGAAATTGCCAGGGCAGACACTATTTAGCCACAACTCAGTGTGAAAAAATCACATTAGCAGCTTGGTCATCTGCAATTTCTGAGGCCAAACTGTTTTGGAAACATTCATTTCTTCTGTGTTAGAAAAGAAAACATAAATTCAATCTTCTTGGGGTGAGCCCCCACAAAACAACTTTAGGGTGAACTCCATTCATTTATTTGGAGAAGTTCTGTAGCATGGAGTGCAAGTAAGTCTACTGGGGATAGGTGCTGTTAAACTTTCTAACACATTGCCTAAGCAATAGACACAGCTTATCCCCTTCAGGCTCCATCCTTGTTCACTTTGATACTGAAAATAGTTTTTATCTTAATAAATTGCTTAGGCAAATGTAAACTTGTCATTCAAACTTATATTTAACTCAAAGATAAATTCAACCTACTGCTTCCAAGTGGCTGGTTGACCATGGAATCATAGACTGTTTTGTGTTTGAAGGGACCTTAAAAATAATTTCATTCCAACCCTGCTGCAATGGGCAGGGACACCTTCCGCTAGACCAGGTTGCTCAAAGCCCCATCCAATGTGGACCTAAACAGTAAAAGAGATGGCATCAGCCCCAGCTTCTCTGGGCAACTTCTTTCAGTGCATCAACACCCTTACAGTAAAGAAAATATTTGGTTAGCTTACAGTTTAAAATTAAATTGGTATTTTAAGAAGCAAAGTTTTATCCACTCATAATAAAGAAATTATGACTGCTGTGCAGAGATATATGAATGAGATCATTTGAAAGCTAAAACCATGTAAATAATTACTGCTACTTTTCAAAAATTCTATGTATAATAAAGAGATTGTTATGAGTGGTTTTGGGTTTTTTTTTCCCTAGCTGAAACACTGAGGCATTTGTATATCATTGAATTTTAGAAATAACAGGATCTCTTGCTCTAAGCAGATATGTGTCTTGAGCCCTCTTTCCCTGTGGAGCTCTTCTATGACTAAATCTGATAGGAATTTGCTTTCAGAGTTATCTTTAAGATATCAGAGAATCTTTTTCTCAACCCTCAAATCCAGGTAGATCATCAAGTCTGGGATAAGTTTTTATCACTGACAGGACCAAGTGATCTAATTCCCAAAGAGCTTTTGCAGTTGGGAAATCTTTTAAGAGATACTTTATTCTGATGACAGTTCTCTGTGTACCCAGAAACATAGCAAACATTTAGAAAATGCTTTGATTGCAAGCAGATTAAGTGTCCTGACTTGTTTTAAAAAATAAAATAACTATTGCTAGAATTGTCATAAATTGTTGGTCCCTTCCCCCTGCACCTGAAAGATCAGGCAAAAGATCTGAGTTTAAGAAAAGTTGTCTGGGTGGATCTGCTCTGGGATAGGCTTGGACTGGTACAGCCATTGCTCAGGGCTGAATTACTCAGCTTGAAGCAAGCACACCCAGGATGATTTTGATGGGATATTTATTAAAAAAATTAGCTGTTATAAAAATCTATTTCCATTTAGAGAACACTATAATTGGAAAAGAACTCAGTGAAGAAAAATCCATCTTAAGCAGATATTGTGAAAAGGGACACACTGAAAAGTCAGAATTAAGAAACACATAATCAATGCCAAACACTGATAAGTAGGTTACTATGCTATCTAAAGAACTATTTTTATGTTTTACAGTTTTCCTCACTTGGAGCACATCATTTCACTGCATGCTAGCTCTCACCAATTTTTATCATGCAGTGAACTGCGTGTCTTTTTGTGTCAATGGACTATAAGTTGTCATAAAAATTAAAGCATGTTGAGCTCTCGAAAAAAAAAAAAAAAAAAGAAAAAAGATGAATTGGATACAGTCCAGCTTGGAGATTTATTCTATTTTTCATGTGAAAAAAGTATATGTGCTTTATGATCCCTCTGGGTACAACAGTTCTTAAACCTTGTGAATTTTAATATGAGTGTATGAAACCATACAGATTTGAATAAGATTTATGAACAATGTACACTTAAAATTATTGTCTACACATAGCAAAAATAAAAGCCAATCTCATCACTAGTTTCTTCTCACCCTGAACTTTCCCTTTAAATCTTATAAACCTGATAAAAGAAGCAAGGGAGGTGTCACAAGTTTAAACTGTTTTTCTACCATCGGGTCAGTAAGGTTTCATGTATTTTCAGAGAATTTTATGATTTACAGTTCTCACATTCCAGTCTGGTTATGAGTATAGCAAGATCCCAGCGACTGTCACATCCATGAGTCACATTATTAATCCACTGCCAGACTCTGTTTGAACTGCTACACTTGTGAAGGAGCCAGCATGAAACTCTTGGTTTCTACAGACTGCCTGATAGAGCCTTAGTGAGTGAAAACTAAAGTTTCATAGACCTCAATACAATTCCAGCCAAACACAGCCACTGATATTCCCTTGGTATTTATCTCAACTCCTATTGACTTATTAGGTGTCTAAACAGCAGTAGCATGCAGGGATCAGAGTCACAGAACATGTATTTTGTAGAAGTGCCAGAAAAAATTTGGAAATGACAGTGACAACAGAATATTTCTAGTGAATTGTGGTGATAAATCTTACAGAATGCTCTATATTCAATAATACATTTTAGCAAACAGTTTTTTTTGTATTTGTCATACTACCTTTTGTATCACCCAGCCATTGGTGTTGATAAAAAATTTCACTAATGACAGCATGGATCTAGAGGCACACAATCTGATTACATTCCTCTCATGTTGAAATCTTTACTGGGCAACTCACAGACACAAATATTAGTTTAATATTGGACAAGAACAATGCTAAAACACATGAACAGCACAACTGTATTACAAATACATTTTAAATTTTGGTGGCTTTTTTTTCTCAAAAGACTACTGAAGACTGATTAATGGACCAAGCCCTTTGGCATTGCAGTAAGAAAGAGCACCATAATTGTTTCTCTCTGTCAGGAGAATTCTGAATTGAATCCCTATCAAATAAATAAATGCAGTCATGAAAATCAAAGACTGTGAGAAAGTAACGAGAAAATACTGAGCAGAGCAAATTACTTATTTAGAAGCATCTGTTCTTTTCTCTGTTGAGGAAAAATGTTTAAGAAAGGATTTTGAGGGAAATAACACAACAGGTATGTGACTCTTAAATTAAATGAAGGGCAAGATCAGAAAAAAACCATAAAAATTCACATGCCTCAAAATTCACAAAGTTTGAAAAGTGGGCAATGGAAAGCAGTAATAAGATTGGAGAGGAAGCTGATGCTTCAACATAAATGATGAGATGATAGGACCACCCTTAACATTAAAGCAAACTATTGTGACACCACGGCAAGGTAGGTCACAAGTACTGCAAAATGGATGTGGCAGGGCAAGAGCTCTCACAGCAGGTTTGGTGTGTAGGACTACATTTGGCCAAGCCCAGAAAAGATATTTATAATAGAAGACGATGAAATCTGGACAAAACCTTTAGCTGAACATGGATAGGAAAGGGAGATGTCCTAGATTTTTTATATGGGAGGAACATATGACCACACTGATGTTGGTCAGATGAGGTGATCTGGTGTGCAAGTGACTATGGCTAAGACCAGGCAGATCATCACCCTGACTGCCACTATGACTGAGGAAAGGCAGCATGGAACATATGAAATTGACAAAACCAGGATCAAGCAAAAGGAGGAACAACAACTACAATTTGTACATTCAGAGTATGCAGCTCAGTTTCTATTTGAGGAAAAAAAAATATACAAAAAATACAGAGTCAAAAAACCATAGGATCAGTAAGGTTGGAAAAGATCTATAAGACCATCAAGTCCAATCATAAACTCAACACTGTCAAGTCCACAACTTAACCAAAGACTATTAAAAATAAATAGTAAGGAAAAGAGTAGGCAAGAAAATGGATGCTCATCTCAGAAGACTGGAAAGACCAAGGTCCCTCAACGACAAGGAAGACTAGAGAGGATAATGAATGGGAAATATCTGCACTTAAAGAGGAAGAGAAGGAGCAAGAGCAAGTTGAATGCTTATATTGAGAACGTGCTATATCTTCTCTGCTTTCAGATACAGACAGTCAATGACAGGAGTTGGAGGCTCAAGGTGACTTAACTAAAATTGCAAATGTATTTATGGTGTCCTACTTGATTTTAGAGTTACAGTACTCAAAATCCAGTGGAGGTTAACTGAGGCTGTTTGCATTCAGGTGTAATTCTTACCATTTGATTTGCAAGGTGTATGTCCACATGTGATTACCCTATGCTCCTTTCATAGTGAAGAGAAATTCATACCTGCAGGAAACAACTTAGGCTGACTTATCTTTGACTCCCATATAAGATGAGTTGGGTTTTTATTCTATTTATTTTCAGTCACTGCAAAAGAAATGTTGGGCAATTAGTTACAACTTCAGTGTCTGTCACAGAGCTCTAAATTGTCTTCTTTTGGCCAACAGAATCACACTTTTTAATGTTTTTTTTTAAGGATGTTATAAGAGGCTCTTTGGTCCAAAATACTCTAAAATCATTTGAGATTTGTTTAGAAATTTCTCAAAAGTCATGTATGCTGAGACCATAAGAATCTGGCAGCATGAATTATGTTCCTTTACTTATAAAATGTTGCAGTCCTGGGGATATTTATGGCAGTATTGATTCAAGTCCAGAAACTCTTTTAGCTCGAATGGTCACCTTTGCATTTGATCATTCTGTGAAACCACAGGGAATTAGGGAAATATCTATCACCATGCAAGACAGTAGTAAACAGAAATTTTACAGTAAAAGATAGATTATTTAATTTTGCTTATATATTTTTCCACAACTGAAGGTCTCAGTTCTCAAGTGTGTGCCCTTTCATATGTCAACGTACATATTTAAAATCCACATAAATACATATATATGTGTTTAAATACACATGCCATTTATATTAAGGTTGCTTCTCTATTCCAGCAGCGATAGCAGAACCAAAAACTCCCTTGATCATATCCCCTCTAACATCTGCTTGCCTTTTCATACATACCCATTTGGGAAAAAGTTCTTTGAACATATTCACCTCTTTAACTGTTTTAGTCAGCTCAGAGAATACAGAAAAGGGGAATTTAATGCAAGATACCTTGAGTGGAGAAAAATTAGATAATCATGAATTATGGCAGTTATAAAGATAGCAATATAATCCACCCTCCCTCTTGTGTGTATTTCTCCCTCTATATGTGTCCAAACTCAGTTTTTAAAAGGAAGTTTAGGAAAGTAGATACTAATGTTCCAAATCTGTACTTTGCTGCACCAATTACCTGCTGGGAAGGAAGGCTCAGCATGGGTGTTTGCACTGGAACAACATACTTGTGCAATTTATTTCCTTTTATAAAGCCTGGAGTGGCTCTAAGAATCCTTTAGCTTGTGACCTGGAAGAAACTTGAAGCTATTACAGTAGCTTTGGATTGCAAGACTAGCAGGTTACTGCCAGGCATCACTGACTCTGCCCTGCAATATTGTCTCAAGCTATTTACATTGGCTGTGCTGCAAGGAGAGCTGTCATTTGGCCATTTCCACCAGTTTTTCTTTACCAAAGAAGCAATCTAAATCTCAGCTCACAGCATTTACAAAGCATTGCTGTTTTCTATTTAGGGGTGAGGGAGAGAGTTGAAAGCTTAGCCTGGTATTCTTCAGCCTTCACTATGCAGAAGCACTTCACATCCTTAGCTCAGTATCTGCCAACCCGCTGGCACACTGCACGGGAATGCTCCTTACTTCCAAAAATAACAAAGCAAGAACAAGGGGAAAGCCTATACTGTATACAAAATAAAACAAGCTTTAGTCTGTGATGTGTACTCCTAAGTGAACCCACAGAAGAATTTTCTTATGTCTCTCAAAACAAAAAAAGTTAGAAATTATAGAAATACAGGATACAGGAAAGCTCAAAAAGGATCATGGGGGGTTCTTAGTAGTTTGACATCACAGGATTACTTACTCAGAGAGCAAAGCTCTGGAACAGAAACCAAACCTCTGTGGCAGATGAGAACTTTATAACAGCCATAGCAGTGGGGGATTACAGGGAGGAGATTTGCATAGCCATGCCTTCAAACTCAAGACCAAGAGTAAAAGACCCAAAAGCTACAACTATATCACAAGGAAAGAAGAGATTCAAGGCATCTTCCTTTATCAGAATGCAACTCAGATCATCCAACCTTCCCTACTGATGTAGTCACAGGGACAAAAAAACTCCCCTGGAAATTGATTCTAACTTAATATACAGTCACTTAATACAGAATGCTTCAACGGGACACATTAATAGACACCAATAATTGTTTGATTTACCAGAAGGACAAGAGTAATCTCTACCCAAATCTTCAATGTGCAACTGGTTCTATTTCAATTAGTATTTTTCACTTAACTTCCTCTCAAGCTCTTTTTTTTTTTTTTCTAAGCAAAGACTTGCAGAAAACTTACAGAAAAAGAAAAAAAAATATTTGAAGAGAACTGCAGATTTTTCTAATCCAGCCTCTTAGAGGATGCCTAAATCTGAGGTTAGATTGACAAAAACCCACGTTTTGAAATTTTCTGAGAACAGAACTTCAACAAGGTCTCTACCTGGGTCTCTAGCATGGGCTCCACATGTGTTTTATTGAAACTCCTGCCATTTCTCTGGGTCTATCATTTTAGCTGCTGAGGTCTCTTTCCTCTGAAGGGCAGCCCTTCCCTGCTGGGATTTGACACCACCCCACAGGGTGCCACTTGTGAAGGAGCTGAGGCTGTCTTCCTGTCCCATTCTCCAGGTTTTCAGCAGATAAATGAAACATTATAGGCACTCTACCAACCCCATTAGGAACATTATTTGTTGCTCAGCACCAGTCATATTTTAAACAGAGTAGCTTGTTTTTTTTATATTAAAGTACTTCTACTCTTTGAAATTATGCACAGTTAAAGTGAAAAATTTCAAAGAATTGACATAATCCCAAATCCAAAACAAGCTGGTTTTCACCTACTCTGCTGCCCAGCTACCTAGTCCATATCCCTCTTGGCAATAATCTAACTACAGGGCTGTTTTGTGATACCAAATCAAAAACCCTGCTGAAGCCTGTCTCTTGCTTCTATTACCCCAAGATGTTACAGATGTTCTTATTTGTGTTTCCTATAATCTTACACTGTGTGTGCTCTCAAGAATATTTATGCTGATCAGAATTCAAAAATAGTTAGTTTCAGAGTAAATGTAAAGCCTATAGTGATGAATGCACCTACATCACCAAAAAGTTGATATCAGCACTGAAGGTGCTACAGAAAGAATAAAGAACTATTCCAAGGACTCTGAGGGCTGTGTGTCTAAAGCTTAGATAGACAATGCTTCCAAAATAACCCTACCTTTGGCCTCTCTTCACTGAGTGTATGCCAAAAAACATTTCTTATTTACTTTTTACTATGTAGCTGCCCAAAAGAATTAGATTTTTTACTTCAGTCTTTGGTTGAATACTTCTGTTTTAAACAAGTTAATCAGCATTGTTTTCTGAGCAGAGCATCAACATGAAGCCTAATGAGAAAGCCAAAAAAGAAAACAACTTAAAAACATGATCAAAGCAACAACAGAAAAAGCCAAGCGCCCCAAAACACACATATGAAAAAGAGAAAGCAGTTGCTGAGCATCTAGTCCAAGAGAATGTGAGGTGAGCCATGTCTCTGAATTTTATATCTAGCCTGATATGGAAGAAACATCATAATAGGAACTATCAATTAAAACCAGGAGTTGTAATGCAGTAAAAATTAACTTTTATGATACCATCACAGCATATGTTCCAAACTAGATGTCAGTGCTGTGGAATGAAAAAAGTTGGCTTCACAGACAGATAAGAAGGGGTATTAGGACATCCCTTTATCCTTTAGCATAGTAGTAAAAATGCAGCATGGAAGAATGAGGGGAAGTTCTGATTCTTGACAGGAGTGTGAAGCATGTGTTGTGTGTGTGCTCTGTATGGAAGTAGGGAATGCTCAGTGGAGCTCTGAATCCTCTCAGCAGCAGCCCAGACACACTGTGAAATAAAAATCCAGACATCAGTCTGGCTGAAAGCATTGAAACTAAGCTAAAAACATATGTGATTACTTGTGTAGGTGACAAGAGAAACTGGAATATAAAGTACTCTAGACAGTCAATAAACCTGTCTTACAAACTTCCCTTTGTCCTCAGTAAAAAAACCCAACAAACAACAAACCTCTCAAAATCATTCAAAAACTTAGCCTCAAGTGTAACTAAACATAAATGTCAAATATTTTCGAGAACACAAGGTTTGTGAGGTTTTCTGACTGCAAAAAGACTACCTATTCAAAATAACTAGAAAATAATCCCAGCTCTGCACAATAACCATGCTTTTTGTCTGCTCCTGCAGTTAACACATTAAAGAATTTTTGGTACATCACTAACGTGTTCTGCAAGCTGTGCCACAGGGTTGGGATGACCAGTGGCAACTGTGACATCTACCTTCTCAGTCTTGGAACAATATGCTACATGATCTTGGAAGGCTGAAACTGCAGAATCCTTTATCATCATAAACATCCTGATATTAGATACAGATAAGAGTAGTTTTGCATGAAAAGAGTTTACTACTATTTGGCCAACTTTTTTCCTTTTATTTTTTTTTCTTTTCCATGGCTTTCAATTGAAAAGGCTGTAAGAGGAAAGGGAAAAGAACAAGAAAATTGCATTTTTCATAATGTCTTAGTAAAGAGTGTCATGATGTGCTGCTGAACAGCATTTGTTATCACAAATGAAAATAAACTGATTTTTTTAAAGAAGCAGCTGATAGTGTTTTCATCATAATTGCCATGAGTGCCTTTTCGAAGGGAGATGATTTAAATATTCCGTATTCACTAAATTACATTGGTGCAATGGCTTGATTGGATACAAGCCAATGTGAGATACTTTCCACAAGTAATAAATAATGCACTTAAAGTTCAAAAGAAGTTCTTCTAGTTTCTATAACAAATGTCCTTGATGATCCCAGAATCAGGTTCAAAAAGATCTAGAAGGTTTTAAGACAAAGCCTAGAAGCTGCTGAAAAAACTTCACTCTTGTAAAAAAGGAGCAGGAGAAGCTGGGTGTGTGTCACCTTATAACCAAGGCTGTCATCCCTGCAAGAGCATCTGGGCTAGGGACACCTTAAACTGTACATGAACTACTTTCAGCTGTGCTGGTCAATGCTTTTTCACATGTAAAGCAACAACTACCTATTGACACAAACCTTCCTCTTTTCTAACTGAGGACTAGGTTTTTCTAAAAGAGGGTATCTTGAAAAATTCATGCACAAACTCATGGTGCTTTTAGTCACTCCTCTGCAGATGTTCCAGAACTTGCCACATCATGGGTAATGTGTCTCACCTGTCAGTGAGGCAAAGCTGGTCTGACAGATTGGGGGCAGTCAGAGGGCAGCAAAGGTAATTACATAGATAGGCCACTACAAAAGAAGTGAAGCAATAAAACAACCTTGTGATGCATAGATCCTCAAACAACAACACAGTGCTAGAAGCTAAGGAATATACTAGAATAAGAACAGTTAGAAAAGTAAATTGTGCCAGCTTTTGCCTCAGAAATTTGCAAAATATTTGTTCTACCTTCATGGTGATATTCTTCAGGAGTTTTTTGTGCTAAATACTTGGTTCCAGAAATTTAACTGGCTGCTTCAAACTACTATGCCAAATTTTCTGATATTTTTCATGCTGCATGAGTTAGTTTGTATGCCATGCTGTGAAAGCTCTGTTGTAATCCCAAACCATTTTTTCCAGAGAAGGGAATTGCATCTGGCAATGCACAAACATTAGAGCTCAAAGAGTGCTCACACATACATGGGAGAGGAAAAATCATCTCATTTGATTCCATGGATTCAATTCTTTTAACAATTCTTTAACTTTTAACACTGATTTGTGTGCTCAGGTTGAGTGGAGATGAGAAATTCCAAATATTGTGCTAGTCCAAGTATTGTGTACTGGGTAACACCCAGTCTAAGATGGCTTTAATGGAGAAAATGGTGTCAAACATCTTCTCCAATCTGATGTGCAAGTCATAGAATCATAAAACAACAGAACCAGAGAATCTGCTGAGCTGGTAGAGATCCATCAGTGTGGAGCTCTGTGCACGACAGCCCAAGAATCACACAATGGGCCTGAGAGCATTGTCCAAGTGCTTCTTGAACTCTTTCAGGCTGATGCTGTGACTGGGAAGCCTGTTCCCCACCCTCTAGGTAAAAAGCCTTTTCCTGATATCCAAACTAAATCTCCCCTGACTCATCTCCCTGCCATTTCCTTGAGTCCTTTCTCTGGTCATTAGAGTGAACAGATGAGTATCTGCTTCTCCACTGCCCCTCATGGGAATATTAAAAACCACAGTGAGGTCTCTCCCTCTGGCTTCTCTTTTCCAGACTGAATAAATCAAGTGACCTCAGCTGCTCCTTATAAGGATTCCCCTCCAGACCCTTCATCATCATTGTGGCCTTCCTTTGCACACTCTCCAATAGCTCAGTGTCTTTTTAACACTGGAGTGCCCAAAATTGCCCTCAGGACTCAAAGTGAGGCTGCCCCAGTGCAGAGCAGAGCAGAACAATCCCCTCCCTAGCCCTGATGCCCCCCTGGGTATGGTTGGCCCTCCTGGCTGCCAGGGCACTGCTGGCTCATGTTCAGCTTGCCATTGACCAGAGACACCCAGGTCCCTTTTCCCAGCACTGCTTTCCAGCCTCTCATTCCCCAGTCTGTCTGTACATCCAGGGTTGCCTCATCCCAGGTGCAGAATCCAGCACTTTCCTGGTTGAAATTCATGTGGTTGGTGATTGCCCATCTCTCTGATTTGTTGAGGTCTCTCTCCAGGACCTCTCTGCCCTCAAGGAAAACAAAATCTCCTCCCACTTTAGTGACATTGACAAACTTCCTTAGTATTCATTTGACTCCAGAGTCCAGATTGTTCATGAAGATATTGAAGAGAACAGGGCTGAGGATGGAGTCCTGCAGAGCCCCATTAGTGACAGGTCACCAGCCTGTGAGCAAGTCCTAATAGATTTCTTTATCAGGTGGATTTATACAACATTTTATTTCAAATCAAGCAGCTAAGGCAGAAATTGTGAGAACTTTGAATGCAGTTGAGTTTTCACATGAAAACCAGTTGAGAAATCAAGGTAATCTAATTTAGTTTTACAAAGCTCCAGATAAATCTCTAGATTCCTTTTGAGACCTCCAAAATAATTGCCAGTACTGTTGCTAAAATATTTTTGCAATCAAAGAGCTGGTATTAGTTATCATTTAGTGCTACTGAAAGTGGAAGAAGTCTTAGGAATTCTTTCAAGAATGGGATCTTATCTATCCCCAGATTGTATCTATAATCTTGTAGATAGTATGCCAGGTTTCTTTCTGATGGTTGCTAAAAACTGCTGGAAGCTCAGAAAAAGCCTGATTTTTTTACTTAAAAAGTACTGGAGAGTTCCAACTGATCTCAAGCTCTATGCTGACATAATACAGCCTGTAGTTAACTGTCAAAATTTTTAGAGACTTGTATATATTTTTAAAATGTGTTTTATGGCATAAGTGGTTAAATATATAGATATTTATAGGAATACATGTGTGTATATAGCCTGGTTAGTCTATTACAGAATATATTGAACTAAAATTTTATGCTCATATATTGACTTAGAAATGCATTCAAATTTTTCTTCAGACATTACCTCCTCCAGATGTTATTTTCTCTGACATTTTAAAATATAAGTATAAGCTGTTTTAAGCTATCCCTCAATACTATATGTTCAAAATCTTCTTAATGAAAGAATTTTAAATAATTTATATTTAAACAATCTGTGTTTTCTGGATTGAGGCAAATTTTTTTGTAAATCTTATCTGGGATTAATTTTATTGCAACTTAGCATGAGAACAAAGTGAGTTTCTAAAGTAGTTTACTGTGGTGGGTTTGGATATTCTTCTTTATTCATCTGTATTTTCGCTGAACAAATTAATTTTCTAGGCACCTAAAATAACTGAAAGACCCCATCCTCTCTTAGCACCCTATTTTCCTTCATGTATATCTTTAACCTTATAGACAGAGCTTCCAATGCTTTTGTTCTAAACATAGCTTTTCAGATGTTGTTTTCTCAAAGTGACTACTCAAATCAATAAAATAATCCTGTCTACACTATACCAAATTGATTGTTCGGAGGGTTTGTTTTGTTTTGCCTTGTGGGTTTTCTTTTGGTTGTTTTTTGTTGTTGTTGTTGTTACTGTTTTGTTTTGTTTTGTTGTTTTTTTTTGTTTTGCTGTTTTTTGGTTTTGTTTTTTTGTTTGTTTGGTTCTTAACCTAAACACAATGTATATGTTAGTATGAGAAGGATTAAGGGCAGGTTGGCTCCAGACAGAGCTGGGCAGGGCAAAACCATCCACATTGCTGTGCTGGCTCCACATCAGCAGCATTGGCCATAGCAGGAAGGAGCTCAGGGAAACTTGATGTCCTGGAGTGCATATCTCACAAGTCAGAACTCTGTACTGGTGCCCAAATTGGCAGGATTTCATCCTGAGTGTGGTATCACATCAGCATTGTTCCCATGGCTCCAGTGTTAATCAAAGTCAACCAAAGGGAAATTCCCTCCTTTGTCTCCCTTGTGCCACATGAGCACTTGTATGGCTGGGTGAGGAGCCAAACCACTAGACAGAGAATGGACCAGGAAAACATGGGTTAAAAAAATAGAATAAAATAAAATAATAAAATAGAAAAGAAAAAAAATATGGGTTCTCTGCATTTCAGCTCTCTTCTATAGCAGAGATAGAGGCGAAAGGAGGGATCAAACTATGGTCAACTTAGAAACAATCTTTTGCTTATCAGACCTCATGCATGGAGGACCATGCTGTCTCTGACTTTTCTGTGAGGAGAGAAAAGCTTTCTCCAGGTTTCCCATATATTATGTGTTTTCCTTTCTTCTACTATTGGCTATATGTGGCCTGTATGTGGAGAATTTTTAGGTAGAATTCAACACTGAAATGATCAGAAGAAAAACAAAGTGAAATTGCTTTAGCTAAGGCATTCAGGAAAAGAGTGAGAGCAGTCAGAAGCCAAGAGCTTGGTGAAGGCAGTCAGTAACCAGCCCAGAGAGCCAGAAAGTTTAATTCCAGTTTTATATCTGGCTGTCGTGTGCTAGGTTTGCTCAGATAAAGAGAAAGGAACCATTTAGATGGATAGCTGTGTTAGTCAGTAAAACTGTGATGTAGGAAGGGAAGTGAGGTTTCTTTTCCCAATGTAAATATAAGGTTATGGCAAAATTGTGTGATTCCCCAAATGGGTTGTTTCACACACTTGTATAAATCTAACTTTTGGCTTAAGAATGAGAGTTTTAACACATTTCCTCAGAATGGTTTCCAAAGTGTAAGAAGATGTTGGGTTGGACAGATGTTGTAGGGGTTCCAAGTGAAACAAGCCTGCAAATATTATCAACAATTAATAGTAAATAAAAAAATCAACAAATGAGCTCATCTTTTTTTGGATCACCTGAACTGATTTCTCTTTCTCCTTTTTATAGGAACTTAAAGATATTTTTGTTGATTATTCCTCTTTCAAGTCCATAAATTACAAAGAAAAATGTAAAACGTAACAAATCCAAAGGAAGACTTTGTAGTCAAAAGCAGTTCTATATAGAAAGGCATTGAGGTAATGATATCTCTCCTTCAACAGTCCATTTACCTCAGTGAGTGGTTTTGATCCAAGATGAGAGAGCTGCCCAGAGACAAAATTCAAGATTGAGTGAAATTAAGCATATATTTTTGGATGACCTCTTTCTGACAGTTTGAAGTAAAAAGTCAGAAGGTCACACAGCAGAGCAGAAGGTAATGAAATGAAACCCAGAATCACCAAAGCTAACCAGGACAGAGATCCAGAGCTTCTCTTGCTGTGTTCAACCATGTCAAGCAGTGTAAGGACTCAGACCCAATATATATGTAAAAATGTAATCAGATTTCATGACATAATAAACCATTTCATGTTTCCAAAGAAGTAAAAAACCCAAACCAACAAAAGAAAAAAACGCCAGAAAACTTTTCTGCAGAAGTCCAAATCAGACTTTTAAAAAAACACCTTCTTTTTAAGTAAAAAATATAAAATAAAAAGTAGATTATTAGAAACATTATCTTGAATCACCACTGCAAGTTGCTTAGATTTCTTGGACACTTTTATAAAGGTCAGTTTACCTCCATTACTTGGAAAGGAAAATAGAATGTCCAAAAGGCTGTTGGGCACTTGAAAGATGAGGTGTCATAACATGATAAGTGACAAGATGAAAGCACATCTTTTGGTTTATTTTGATATGTATTTCTGACCTGCAACATAGGGCTTCAACATTTAAAAAAACTCATATTGAATTATCTGCTCATATGTGCCTGCTGGCCTCTCCAGAAAATTTACCCCTTTTCTGGCAAAATATAAACCTTCCCACATTCCTTCTGTAACCCAAAAATATAATATGATATTGTCAGAAACAAAACTTTGAACTTTTAAATAACCATCCTAGATGAAATACACAAAGCCAGTTGACACCTGCCACAGAGCCAGCTGTGTTTACAAATTGACAATAGGACAAATTTATTGCGCAGTTGAACAACCCCAAAATGAGGTTTTCATCTTTCAAAAAAACCCTCTTTGATTTAAATTTGTAATTGCAATTTTGTTGAGTTTTAATTTTATCCAGACTATTAGAGGTAACAGATAAGGTTTTTTTTAGATAAAATAGATACAAGTTTTCTTAAATACATGTAAGTGGAACCTTCAGCAGCTTGATGCTCAAAGTAGCTTAACTTCAGTGCATACCATACTAAAGGAGCAAATATCTTGAAGGCACCTTAGGGACTGAGTGGTTACATGATTTATTTGCTGAAGGACATTACAGAGACAAGGAAATACCCAAGTAAACCGTTGCAATTTTTATAGTGTGCAATATATGTCAGAGATGAATGAATAATCTTCTTGTTATAGAAAATCAAGGGGACTGAGGTCTACGAATATTACTGCAAATGTCAAAAGTTTCCACTTCTTTCAAATGTTTAACGAAAAAAGAGAAAGAGAAAAAAACCAACACGATAAAAGCCAAACAGGAGAGTGCTTTCTCAAGGCTTGTCTAATCAACATTTAATAATAGTGGAGATTTTAGCCATCCTTTTAGTTAACTATTAATTTACATTGCAAATTACAGTTGCTGCTTGTTTAAATATTGCTTTTGCAGGGGCAGGGGAAGCAAACTTTAGGGATGCCATAATTCTGCAGAGTTTACAGATCTTTAGATGCCAGTGGTTGAGCTGATTAATGAATACATCTGTAAGTTAAATTCTCAGAGGCACTTTCCGTGCTGGCTGAAACCAGAAAATGTTGGAAATCTATTGAGAAGGTTTAAGATTCCCAGCTCAAAAATCCAAGGCACACACACTTGCTTAAGGATCTGAATGAAATTGTTTGAAACCAAATTGCTGCCACCAATCTATTTGTATTCAGAGGTACAGAATTTGCCAGCTTAGGATAGGCTTATTTATGAGACAGAGTCACATTGTGCTCTGTTCATTCCAAACCACATGATAGGCAGAAGTTTTGGTTTTTTTTCTGTAATTTGTCCTTAGTCTGTTTTCACTTTGTGTGAGGTCTCATCACTTACAGCAATCAAGAAATATATGAACACTTACAGTAGAATAAGGCAGCATGTGACTCTGGAATCTGATTATATTCCTGATGATTAAAGTAAAAGGAGTAGTTGAAATTCCAAATGATGCCAGAATCAAAGTAGGGTTGAAAAGACTACACTACTACAAAGGAGAATGAAAAGCTAACATAATTTCAGTAAAAAAAGCCATATTAATAATATAATAATTTACATTTTTTTGGTAATAATTTCCTGACTTTAATGACTTTATAAATGTTAAAGTAAAGTTATTTTCCTTTTGAAATAAGCTTTTGGAAAAGTAAGAAGAAAGACTGGTCTAGTTTAATTGACCTTGTTCCCTTTTTGCACCAAAAGCTTTTAGAAGACGAAGCCAATCTGATGGGAAGGTGGTACACAGGAATTTAGGAATATTTTCACACACTTAAATGCCTTATTAATCATAGGTTATCTTATCAAGCACCATTCTCCTTTTGAGTCCAATTCAAGTTTAAGATATGACTGGCTCAGGAGCCATGAGAATCACAGTGTTCCCTTCAGAAGCTCTACTTTGTGTTTAACTGAACCAGACCATTTTAAGTTTTGTTTGTATCTAGCTTTGTTCTGGCTACAAACATCATGAGAATACTTTCAGCTCTCAGGCTAAGGGAATTAGTGAAGCAAGATTATTTATATTTCTTTCAAGTGTGTCCTAGCTTATCCTGTGGTCAGATAAATGCAAAAAGACCAATAAATTAACTGACCATGTGCTTTCTGGCAAGAAGCTTGCCTTAACTTACTTCACATTCAAAACCCTTTTTCACAGTCACTTTCAAACTTTGATGATCATCTCTAAAACTGAAAGAAACCCATCCCCCTGTTTGTTATTGCCTCAGTCATTTAAAGGTGATGCTTACCTGTACTGTCATGGCTTTAAAGAGAGACATGGATTTATCTTAAACAAAAGATAAGTCTGAGCATGAATTTATTGGTTAAAGCTTCACGCAGGAATTGACTAACAAGTCATTTGTCTGAATACCTCTTTTCTAGGACAGAAAATGTATAGGAAACAAGGAGCATGCAGCTTGTCTTTAGCTGAATTTCAGACCTTGGTCTTTGCAATCAAAAAGTAGTTCTACAAGCTCAATTGCCAATAATCTTTCTTACTGGATTTTAAGACAGGATGCTTTGTGTGAATCAGTACTTCACTGGAAGGTCAGGGTGCTACTCACCATGATTCACTCTCATTTTCAACAAGTTACATTGGCCTGTTAAGAGAATGGTAATCTTAAGATTTATGCAAGGAATTTACTATTTCAGATGTTTTGGATTAAAAAAACAAGAAAAAAAAAACCCAACTATTATATATTTAGGAAAATAAATCAGTGGTCATATTATGTTCCTCATACATTCTGAAAAATTGTTCTGAATTTCTTAGGCTTTTTCCAGTGTGGTGTTGGGTTAATAGTGAAAGAAATCCTACATGTAATTCACTCACCGAAAAACCCTGCCTAATGCAAATGTTTCAATCAAATCATGTTTGTGTTTTGACAAAAGGGTTCAAATTCAGCATTGATTTAACTTCACTAGTTTCTTAGGTCTTTTGCTGAATTAAATTACTAATTTAATTTACTAAGTAGCACATTTAGTTACCATACAGCCAGATCCTGAAACAATTCCAGAATCTCATTCCAGCAGACACTGAAATGCATGTTCATTTTGGGACTGGTGCTGATCATTTTTGGCCCAGCTTCCAACCCTTTATTGTTGATGAAAAAATGAATTATTTAAATAGAGACAATATTCAGGCTTTTATGCTGTATCAGCCTTCAGTGTTTTGAATTCCTTCCAAACACCAGTAAGGGAATAGATAAGGCATCCCCTTACATATGTCATGGAAAGAAATTATCCTGTTTCTTTTATTATTTTTTTTTCAATATATAATATGCTGAAAAACAAAGTAAAAGATGAGTGGGTTTTTTTAAGCAGTTGATAAAATTAGTTTCCTTTCAACAATTTGTATATGTGAAATAATTTACACTTTTAATAAATATTTTTCCCTACTTTCTTCACATTGCTGCATCCAAGAGTGTTATAAGAGTTTAAGATCAGATAAATTCACTATAAAAGTTGGATACAATTGAGAGAACATCTTTAGAAAGACAATCTGGGTCTATATTTATAATGAATCTATGTCTATATTTATAATGAACTATGACAAGTTTTCAAGGTAATGTGCAGCTGAGGGGAAATCTAAGATGCAGACAATATTGGCTTGAGGAATTGAAAGGTTCTGTTGTAAGAAATATTGTTGAAGCCCAGTGTATTGTAAACATATTTAACTTGAGAAAATACAGAAAAATTTTACATCAGTTGCAATGTCTCTTCCATACTAAAATAGTCTGGAACATAACAATATTTTCTGGAGTTAGTTTAAGAGTAGAGAAGATTCAGAGAAAACTGGACAAAAATTACTTCTTTTTCCCTTCATCATATTCCAGATGCGTCCCTGGGAGGATGGCGCAGTCATTTGGCAGAAGCTAACCTGTTCTAGGTCCCAGAATAGATTTGTTAATATGAGGAGCAGCAAAGTGAAAGAGTTTTCCTTTGAAAAAACAGTATTTCCAGAGAATGAGAGAAAACGAAGCTGCCTGACTCAGAGATATTTTAGTCAGCTCGTGCAGGTATGCAGAGGAATGTCTAGCTGAGCCACCATCTTACTATAAATGCAGAATAAATCATATGAAAGGCTTAGATCAAAGACTGTATAAAAGAAAATCTGTATTGCAGAGCTACTAATCAAAACTAATTCCTTTGGCTCTGCCAAACCAAATTTCTTAGCTTGTCTCTGTTAGTAAGTGCAAAATCTAAAACACAAGTCAGATGGCAGCAAAAACAAGCAAATTGCCCACACAGAAAGGATGTACTGGGAATAACCAATTACACAGTGGCTTGATGGTTTGGGTGACAGTATCTGAGCAGAGGAAGGGGATCATTTGGCCAGTGGGAAAGAAATTGAAAGGAAATTGAGAAGTATGGAAGGGTTTAGGGATGAAGGAATGAAGAATTAACAAAGTGCAGAAACTTAGTTGAAAAATGTGCAGTTAAATGATGAAAGCTCTTAGATCAGACAAATAAAGTAGGGAGAGGAATAGTAGTTAAGGTAGAAAAAACTTCAAGATGCCATTAACAACAATCAATCAGTTGTTTCTGGAAGTAAATTTTTGTTGGATGATGTTAATAAGCCTTAAATTTCAAAGAAAAACCCATCCACAAAAAGTGTCAGAGTCTTCAAATCTCCATCTGAACCATGAACACAGGAAACCTTCATTTCTAGGTTCTTTTTCACTGTCAGGGCTAAGTAATTCCTGTTGCATGGTAGAATTCTGTATAGTACAATATAAGCCTCTATCTCTTTAAGCTTCCTGTAAAATTAAAATTGCTGTATAAGTAATGAAGTATATTTTACTGATTTTTGTTTTGTTTCTTTAATTTCTTGTGCATTATTTTGATGCAGGAAGTTTTTGCCTTTTTTAGTTTTTAATAGTTTTTTGTTTTCTTTTATTCTTTTATTTTTTTCTCCTTACTTTATTTCATCAGCAATAAGAACAAATCTCTTCAAATGAGAAAGTCATTCTCTGAAGTGCAAAGCAAAAGTTGTAGCTCACAATTCATGAACCATAGAGATTTTCCAAGATACCTGCCCCAGCTGACTCCCCTTTTATGCATTAAGCATAGTCCATAAATTCTATTTCAAAGTTGAAATTTACAATGGACTCCATTCATAAAACTGTCATGGTAGGTTTTCTAAGAGCATTTCACACTGATGCGCAGAATGCTTCCAAGCTGAGTAAAAGCTGAGTGGCTCATACATATCAAAGCTTTCTCCTTTACAGACAGATGGCCAACTTGCCATTGGGCCAGACTGCAATGAAACTGTTTCATAAAGAGCTGATCTGTGCTCTTTGTTGCCTTCTCAGAACCCATTTTAAGAATGTGACCTAACTCACATCGAATCCACGCGGCTTCCGTAGGAACTGGAACATGCCATGTGTCTGAAAAGGAGCATTTCTCTGGCATGGAGCAAGACAACTCATGAGTGAGAGTTAAGAGAGCATGGCAAAAGGAAACAAATGTCTGCTTTATTAAATTTCCTCTTTGTTACTGTATTAAAAATAAAAATAATTTCATGCCTTGAAAAGTGGTCATATCTGACAGATTCTTAGTGGATAGAAATTGCCACAGTTGGGACTCATGTAGATCTACAGTAATTTCTGATTTATTCGTACCATGATCCTTTAAATTAAGTAGAGAAGGACATGTATAATGTATTGATTGGGTAAAGATCATCATGTAATGGTTGCATTCTAATTCTCCTTCTGTACTGAATTTCCTGGGGTTTATTGTTTTATAACTAATTTCTAGTCAGTTCCCTGCTACAGTTTGAATGCTCCTTTGTCTTTCTTTGAGAGGCAGAGATCAAATATTTTTAAAAAATTTAAGAATCTAGAAACAGATGATACTGTACAATAGTTATAAAGAATGAAATTGAAAGAAAGCACGTAAATATCTGCATTAGAACCCAAATTTCTACTCATGCAATAACAGTGGAAAGATTTGTATAATGTGGTTTACCCAATACTATTGATGTAACTTCAGAAATTCTAATGTAGATCAAGATTGTTATTTTTCATCTTCTCTCTGATCAAGTAAAAATAAAGTGCCTGCTTCTTAGGTTCACAACCAGAGCTGGGAAGAAGCTTGACTTAAACCATTCTAAATATACTATGATAAAACCTAGACGCTTTATAAATTTTGTAGAGGTTTTCTTTTTAGATACAATCTGTAAATTATATCATTATAGTATTGTGAGGATTTAATAAGTATGAGAAATTAATGAACTAAACCTGTTTTAAATTATTTTTTAAAAAAAGTGAGCTTCCTAAGAACACACTTTGGAATAAGCTGTAGGGGTCTACTGGGTAGTGCTCATTTGCCATGCCACTGGCATTTTAAAAATAGCAGCAGGGCCATCCCTTTCTAAATGGGAAGACTGTCTTATGATAATTATTTTTCCACTAACAAAATCCCCTCTCCTTGAACACTTCTTAACTTTTTTTTAAAGACTTCAACAAAATCTGCTTTATTACAGTATATAATAGACTCCTGTCTCCAGCATCAAGTGCAGGTCTTTGAGGAACACAACCTAGACACTATACATGCTAGAATATTAATATTCCTATTTACCCTTGTGTCCCCATTGCCCCCTCAGAAAACACTTCCCAGATTTTTCTAAAAAGGAATTCTGTTTCTCATGGGAAGGTTTCAGTTCTCACTCTGATGAATAGGGATACAGGTTTTTATTTTATATATTAAGAAAATCAGGATCTCCTATTCTATTCTATTCTATTCTATTCTATTCTATTCTATTCTATTCTATTCTATTCTATTCTATTCTATTCTATTCTATTCCATTCCATTCCATTCCAATTTATGACACAGAAGTTTCACAACCTTTTGCTTCTAATACATTTTGCACAAGGTACTACTAAATCCAAGAGGAAAATTATCTTAACAGTAAAGAGAAGTATTTTGTTTATGCTCTGTCTACATGAGAGACAAGGGAACTAATGCAAAGATACAAAAGGACAAGAAGAAAAGTACACGCAGGAAGATTTTTGGAACACATATGACAATATATGTTTTCTGGAGAATAAAAAAATGCATTTCCTTAAATTGGTAATGACTTTTGTCATGGTTTTGAGACAATTATGAAATGTAACTTCTGTCCACTGCACAGAGTTTCAAACTCAGAAGGCCTGAAATTTATCTGTCCTTTCACTCAATACTTAATTTCAAAAAATAAGCACCTTCAAGTTCCTTCAATACTTCAGCATCTTTTCCTGGCTAAAATTTACATTCCCTGAAGTTTATAGTGTCTATCACATAATAAGCATTTTGAAATAATTCTGCAGCTTAGGCTCTAGGGAGAAAATTGTGATTTCTTTTCTTTCTGT
Source organism: Peucedramus taeniatus (assembly GCA_013400575.1). Classification (NCBI taxonomy): domain Eukaryota; kingdom Metazoa; phylum Chordata; class Aves; order Passeriformes; family Fringillidae; genus Peucedramus; species Peucedramus taeniatus. Next base: position 54,461 of record WBNO01017282.1, read on the forward strand.
TTTTAATGCAGGTGAGTAAGAGTGCTTGTATACGTGCATGTGTTTTATTTACTGTGTTGAATTAAAATTACATTCTCACAGTAGTCATAGGAAGGAGAGATCTGTTGTTTTTAAGTTGTTTTCTTCAAAATGCAGTATATTTCCTCCCAGACATAGGAAGTTATTTTATACTGTCTTTATGAAAACACCCTTATAGATTTTCTCATAAAAATAACTTTCTTGCTTTTCCTAAATACCCTTTTGGTTGAGCATCAATACACAATCAACTGTCATTTCAATGTATAAACCCTTTGCAGTTGATTGTATGTGAATGGAGAATGTAAGAGATTTTGTTATTCCAAGTAGTGCATCAGTGTAGCTAGAAGTGCTTTAATGTTTTGCTGCCAGACTACCTTTAAGTTCTACATATATTTTTCATTGATCACAATGGCTTTGCCTGGATTTTCCAAGGCCATTGATAGACTTTTCCAAGTGCAATATGCACATTTGCTTTTCCTATAGATTTGCTTGTCATTATATCTCCATTTTTCCTCTGATCCATCAACAAAACCAGTCTAAACTTCTGAATTTCCTAACTTAATGTTGGGGGTTGGATCTGTTTCTTTTGTGTTTGTGGAATTTTTTCCTGGTGGTTTTGCTAGGTAACTAATTGCTGGGTACTTTATGGATACTTGACTTAAACAAAGGAGGCAGCAGGTTTCTCCAGGGGGAACAGCAGTGAGCAGCAGTTTGGTCCGAGGACACCGCTCCGAAAGGACTGGAGTACCAGGGGACCCTGCTTGTTTTCTCTCTCTCCACTGGATTTCTCTCCAGAGGAAGACTGAACACATTTTTCGTCACCATCGGACTTTCCTACAGGACTATTTCACTTCATAGAACTGCATTTACTGCTCAAGCAGGATTTCATTTCCATCATACCCAGGGTGTCAGGTCACAT
>WBNO01017284.1:0-30110 GCA_013400575.1 Peucedramus taeniatus
AATCTTGATATTTTCTTTGAAACAGGGAGAAGAGTTTATTGTTTTGCTACCCATGAAGAAACATGGGACATAAAGATTTCTTGTAAAACATCTGAATGTAAAAGCTTCCAAGAACAGTAGCAGAAAACCTGACTTAGTGCTCCTCCTCCACCACCCAGTCTACTTTTCATTGGAATGCGAATTGTGACAGCCATTGTTAGCAGAGCAAAGAGATGAATAAAGAAGTGATTTGTCAGGGTCTAGAGAGTAAAGAAATATTTGATAAAACTAATGGGGGAGAGAATGAATGGCAAAAGAATTAACAAAAGAAGAAGCAGTAATCCAGAGGCAAATTTTATATTGTAAAGTCAACTGAGAAGAGGACAGAATTAGCACATAGTAATTAACAGGGAATAGGAAGAGAGCTTTTGGCTTGGTTGGTAAGGAAAGGGTTACTGAAATTAAGAGGTGAGATGAAAGGAATTCAATGAGATATGCAACATCATGCTGCATTTATGCAATACCTTGCTTTGCAGAAAGGACTCCAGTCAGAGCACTGCTACTGGATCTACTATGAGTCTTTGAATTTTTTCGTCTCTCTAGTGCATTCTAGGGAAACAACAAATATCTTATTTAGAAAAACAGTAGGCAACAAATCCTGCCATTAGGAGGAAAGAATCTGGAACTTCAGATTTTGGTCTCAGAGCAACTCTGCAAGGCCTGGACCTTACACCTATAATAAACTATGGGGGTGTAACTCTCAAAGATTATTATTCTCCAGCCTAAAGTCTTTGGAATGCTACAAAGACTCATCTGTCTCATCATAATCACTTTACTGCATTCTCTCCCACCCACTCCCCCAATGCATATTTAAGACTTGCCTATTTTTTAATAATCTGCTGACTGCCAGTGAAGATACTGCAGTATCCTGTAGACAACATCAACTGGAAACAAAAGTAGACTCTTCCCAGCATTTCTTTGGCTAGGTTTCAAAGGGAAAGTTCCAATTCCTCTATCAGAGTTTCTATAAGCCGTTTTAGTACCAAATACTGACTTTCAGGAATTAGAAGGAGAATGGTCCTGCTACAAAAGTCCAGATCTTTCAATTATAGTTCTGTGAAACCCACTGGACCACCAAGATGCTCAGTTCTCACCAATAAACTCACTCTCCAAGAGATCCAAGCTGCAAGTGAGAACAGACACTGAAATTAAGTTGGTACTTTGAGGAGCTTTGCTCATGCACAAAGAACAATCAGGGCTGTGACTACTTTATAGTGAACTAAAAGAAGAAATCCTGCTGACAATTCTAAGATTACCCTTCTCAAGGATCTGACAAGCAGCCCTTCCCTCCCACTTCCCAAAATCACTTGCAGAAGGAAATAAGAGTGCACAGATTCTGGGAAGAGCAAAAATCAGTCCTGAAGGTTATATGTAAAACACCTTATATACCTTAACTCAGGAAAAGAAGAACAACAAAAGCTTAGTTACCATTAAGCTTCATGAAGAAATAGCACAGCAACCAAAGAACAGGAAGACAAGATCTTTTTGTTACAGCAACACAGCTGCAGTTATTCACCCCTGCATGATCTGCTACTTTTCACCTAGCAGCTGGCTGGAAGGCCATCTGGATCATCTGCCCCCCAGCAGACCGATGGTTCCTCCACAGAACTTAAAAAAAGTATTTCATTAATTTTTCAAAATATTCTTAACAGGTATTCCTTTGTACTACACTCAGCTAAGAAGCCTACAAGGAAGAATGAGCATGTAAATGTCTACATACTAATACTGTCAGAATGTCAATGGTGGATTTTTCTTGAAAGAACAAATTTGTTCTTCAAACACATTTAACATGAAAATGAAGAGTAACTTCCATGAATAAAGAAGCACAGTTTAGATGATACACTGAGAAGATCTTACCTTATATTTAGTAATACTGGACTTCAGAAGGTTGACTTCCTCTTGAAGTTGTTTTAATCTCTCTTGAAGATACCTGAAAAAGAAATGTAATCCTTTACTTCATGGAACCTTCAAACACTGCCTCAAGCAGTCTTCTTTACTATTTGGCACGTCCTCTCTTTGAACTAGCGAGAGTTCTTTTCCCTCTGCAGTTCTGTGAGGGATGAAATAACAAAATCTTACTGCTCTTGACCCCATAAAACTTAAAAGTTGGGAAACAAATTGCATGAGAACAGGAGGCTGCCCTCCTGTTAGATTTGCCAAGCATGCTACACAGCTATTTTGTATTGGTCGTCAGGTTTCTGGGGAAGAAAGCTAAAAGAATATATTTATGTCTAGAGGAAATAGTCAGGAAGCATTTATGTGTGCCCTCTGTACTTGAAGGTCTATAAGATGGGCACATGAGGATTTGTATATATGTCAACACAAGACTCAGCTATGCAGAACTTTTGCATTACAATATCCATCACTTACTTGGCACTTCTCATTAGCAATCACAAAGTAGAAAACTTAACAGTATAGTTGAAAAATGGTACACAGTTAAATGAAACAGTACAGTTCTTCCTATTAGAGTTTATGCACTTGGATGAGACAGTTATTTCCAAATAGAAGAATATCTTTTTTATGAATAAAGGGTTTATAAGATATCTTCTTTCATGTAGTACAACTGCAGATGTATTAGAGTTTGTGACAATTTAATTATTTCACAGAAAAAACTCACATCACTGTCAGGGGAGCAGGGGGCTTAAACTGATACAGAACTCTGTAGGCCACACAAAACAGATAAAAACCCCTGAAGTTGCAGGGAAGAAGTGATGCCTTTGGTAGTACACTTTCTTGCCTAAAGCACAAGGTTTTGGAAATGGAAACTGTCTTACAAGTTCTATTTCACTTTAAGGTAATTGTTGGCATTAAGGGAGACACCTGCTATGGCTCTGTCAGTGACTCCTCCCTGTCATACTTAGTAGAGATCATAAAACACATTCTTTTCCCAAAAAAACATCAAGAATATCTACATGGGTGATTTCACCAGTAACTTTTGTTGGCAAATCATTCCATGCTGACAATCTCTCCCTGTGGAGAAAATTATGTCTATTACTGTAATTCAGGGTACTCGTAGTCCCTGTTTCCAATTCAAGATTAGCCCACTACAGCTCACTGGGAGTTTCTGAATACACAAATTTTTAATATCCTTGCTTTTGGTGCCATACAGTGATGGGAATAAAAAAGGTCTTCTCTTCCTTTTCCTTATTTAGCTTTATTTGGGAACATCACTGGCATCTCTGTAGCCAAATACAACACTGGTAATTTCCTGTAGCCAAGATTTCTCAATATTATTTAATGCCTAGTTACAATATAAACAAAACGGGCAAAACAAATTTCAAAAATGTGGAAACTTTCATTCTTGGATATATTTTCTTTAAAGGTTTGTTGTGACTGACTTCCTGATACTCCTATTACAACAACACACTGTTTTTCTAGGGAAACAGTAATGCACTCACCTGTTCTCCATACACAGAGCATCTATGTCAATGATACGGTTTTCATGCCCTCCTAAGACATGATTCAACTCTTGGTTTAGTCTGTCAGACTTATCTTGGTAAACAGAGCGTTCCTCTTTCACATCCTGTAACTCATCCAGTGCAGCCTGAAGATCATATCTCAGAGTCTCAATCTGAGAAGAAAGGAGAGCTGTATCAGTGTAAGTTTAAACAATAGCTAACATAGGACCCAGCTTGAAAACAGCAACAAGCATATGTTTGAACAGTATTGACTTTGGACAGTCAAAAGTCTTTTCAAAGCTCATAACCCCAGGTATTTTTACTCAATTTCAGTAATATTTTATTAACTTGGAGTTAAGTAACTTTACCAGTTAGATTAGTTTGAAAATATTTCTAGAAAACAATTAAAATGTAACAGCAAAAGAAACTTCAATCACTACTGTAATTCTGCTCTACAAACATATTAAGGTAGTTTTATCATATAATTTCTAGGACTCCAAGAATTAAGTCAATAGGCCTTGTCAAAAAGCCTGTAAGTGGGAATTTACACTAATCATGGGACTTGAGCAATGAGGTTCCATAGAACAAGAACTGAAAAAATACTAAAATAAGCAAACATGGAGGCAACAGGATGAGCTGTGCTACTAAGCAAAACAGTGAAGAAGTCCAGTGTGAAAGATTCTCAAGGACAAAGAACTTCAAACTTCCAAGGAGATGAAACTGAGTGTGAAAAAAGTCTGCAGTGACAGAAGTCTCCACCCACACCATAGAAAACATGGATAAGCCAGAAAGGACAACAGACCACCATTTAAAAGAGGCTGGGTGATGAACAGAAAGAACACAAGCTTGGAAACAGAATTAGTACGGAGGATCACAGTGGAAGAAGACCAACAGCCTTTCCAGTAAGGTAAAGTGGTGCAGCAGTTGAGGGAAGACTGAAAAACTAGAAATTCTTGGATCACAAAATGGCTCATCCAAGCTGGAACTGACACTTGTAGGAATAAGTGTGGGAAAAACGGAGAATGCAGACACACAAAACTGTCCAGAAACTGATGTATCAGTGTTAGGGAAAAAGTCTGCTGCTGCATGGTAAAGAGCATTCATACAGGCTTGAGGAAGGGAAATAGGTCTGGTGCAAGAAATTTTCAGAAGAGGAGAAGAAATAGCTTGGAGGCAGAAGGAAGAGGACACTAACAACACTTCTACAGAAAATTTGATTCAGAGGGTATCTTTAGGAGGTACATCATCCACTGTACATTGTATTGAATACTTGTAACAGCCTTCACTAAAGGGTACCTTTCATTGACATTCATTGACAATATTTGTCACAAGTTGTTGCTGGACATTAAAAAGAAAAGGAGAATCAATAATCTAAACAAAAAATTTCTGAGATTAAGAATTCACTCTAACTCCTACTTCCAACATCAATCAGCTATCAGCCCTTCCAACAGAATAGAAATTATTTACTAACTACTACAATAGCTCTGTAAAACATGACACTATATGCCCATTTAATTATTACCTGCTCTCGAGCCTTCTCCAGCTGTTGAACAAGGTCCTCTCGTTCATGTGCTGCAAAGTGGCGAGCCCCAACTTCATCATCTCCCAGTCTTTGCTTTGCTATGGTCATTCGAAGGAGCTGCCATGACAAAAACGGAATTTGGTAAGCAAGGTAACATGGGCTGTAGCAGCAGAGTACATCTGTATTAGAAAGAATAAAGCTGTCATAGATTTCACTCTTCCAGGACAAACAGCTGGGATTATTTAAATCAGAGGGAGGCTTCTGAGCTGAGGGTCAAATCCAGTTTTTAGTGAAAAAATCCAGTTGAACAGTCAAAGCATCCACAGGAATATAATCAGATCCTGCAACAGTCATCAGAGTACACAAATTATGAAAGACCAAGAAAACACAGATATGTGGTCAATGTTATTTAGGAGTGACAGGAACTAATTCCATTCAGACTAATACTAGAGAATTATGAGAAAGCCTTTTCGTAAATATGTAAATATTAAAATTCTCTGCAGCAGAGAAATCTTCCTAGTTAACAAAAAGGAACAAAGTGACTTGTCCAGCTTCATTTTACTGACGCTTCTTAAAACCACCCCTTTGCTACATCAGTGCAGAATTTGTATTAACAGCTGCTAATACATTGCTTATGCATTATTTTTTTAGTCTACTCACAAAAGCTAATTCATGTCAAAAACAAAAAAATGGACCAACAACAAAGAGACTCGGCCAAAATGCTCAAGCAGCTAATGAACTTCTGAGCTTGTGACTGCTGAAAACAGTCTGACTTAAATTAATACACATCTGCACTCAATATCCAAAGCAAAAAGCAACGACCTTTCAAGGACCATGGAGTATTAAATACCAATATCTAAGGCATTCAGCATTTCCAGTTGTTTACACTCAGTACAACTAGGCCTCATCTTTAGGAGCTCCACAGAGACCAGGGAAGCCCACCACAATAACCAGCCTGACTTTCCCTGTATCTTTCACTGCACCAAGGAATTAATGCACATCATTATATTGCAAAGTTAGGAAAAAAATAAATCTTCTGAAGTAGAAGATTGTACAGTAAAATCTATCTTTGGTATTTATGGGATGCCAGTCGCCATAGCTACAATGTGCCAATTAAAATCCTGCTGATGCAAGACAGACTACCAAAATCATCCTCCTGCTTATTTCAGCTCCAGTTCAGTGCAAGTCACTGAAGCTAGTACAATGTGTGCTGATAAGAAGTTCCCTTGTTCAGGGGAAGCTGTGGCTGCAAAAGTAACTGGTTTTGGCAAACTATATTTCACTATCCCCACAGGTGAAGTGCAAACTACTGCACAGTTAGTAAGGCTGAGTGGATACTAAGAGATAAAACTCCTATTAATTTCTTTATCAAAACAAGTAAGTCAAAAAGGCAACTAGCAAATCCTAGAACAGCTTCATAGCTATTGGATTTTTTTAAATGCTAAAGTGCTGATGAACAAAAGGTGTGATCATGTCATGTCATTTAATTCAGACAGATTAATTTAATCTCTAGAATCTCTCTCTAGTGACAAAGTCCACACAGAACAAATGAAGTAACATTTTGAGGTTTCAATTTTGTTCAAAAAAACCTGGAAATGGAAAGAGAAATCACACTTTATTAATGCCTCCAATGCCTGCAGCAGAGCAAAACTTCTGCGTAACGCTTGGCACCAGGCTGGGAACTGGACCAAAGCTGTCACTCATGCACTATGACCAACTCTCCTCCAGCCCAGGAGGGGGTGAGGCATAAGATACAACTGCAAGCAATTAGAACTTGCAAGGTCAAACTGTCTATCAATAAAAGGAGAACTCTTTATTTACTACCAATTTTGAGGCAAAAAGACTCAAAAACCATGAAGTCTTATGAAAAGAATGCTTCAGAAATCCAAATTCATCCAGTAAAAGCAGCATTATTAACATACACAAAATACAGTAAAATATCAATCCATAAAACAACAGAGTGCTTCTTCCAGACAGTTGGCCAATCAGAGAGTTGACAGGGCAGAACAGGCCAAGTCGTTTAATTCTGCATTGCGAATGTCTCATGAGGCAGCACCACCTGCTATAAAATTCTTCCCTGAAAATGCTGTGACCCAAAGAGAAACTGTTATGCCAGAGGTTTAAGGGTTTATTTTATATATTAGTGCTTTCTTATAAACTTTATACACTTGCCCTCTAGCTGCTGTATTTTTGTTTCTGTCATTCAGAAATCACTGAGGAAAAGACCACTCAACTTCATTTAGGTTAACACTACCCCTCAGGATTCAGCAAACAGCATTCACAGCTGAACGGATTTAAATTAATGGCACCTTCCCAGAGAAAACTCCTGTTTGTCAAGAACCTATAAATTGTTAACCAAAACAATCCACTTCTGCAAGCACTGTCTTTTTATTTTAATATCACAGCTTTTTCTTACATCACTTTCAGCTGAGAAAATTATTTCCAAAGTAGCAACACTGTCTCAGCCCCACAATGCCTAAAAACAGCATCACTTGGATAGGTGCTGTGCAGGCTAGGAGTCCATAGACAATACCTGCACCAAAGTTGGACACTCCTGACTATCAATAAAACATGCAGAAGGAAAAGGGAAACAAGCAAAACCAATTCTTCATGGAAGGCAGAAACCATCGTATTTAGCCACATCACGTTATCTTACAAAATCTTAAAATGTGGACCAGAACTTGCAAATATGCTACCTGAAGTCCCAGTTCTGCCAAAACACACACGCCCCATTTAACACTTCTCCCTGTTGCTGCATAAATGATTGTCTGCCTGGCAATAAGGAACTGACAGGAACACCACAGCCATTGTTCCCTGTGCACCTTCCTCTCGCTCAGCACTGCTCTTGGCAGCTTACAAAAGCAATTCTTTGCGTGGGTAGGGGTTCAGGTAAAGGCAACTGAGTCATCTTGTCTTGCAGAAGTCTCCAGTTTCTCTTAAGCTTTCCATTTTTACCCATTCACATGAGAGAATTAGATTTTTTAACTATCTCCTTCTATGTTTTAGTAATTGTTTCCAAGCATTGCTACCAAAACATTAGGGAGGAAAAAGATTTACAAATAACTATGACAAAGATAAAAGAGTTTTCATGTGTCAGAACTTGTGAGATTGTGATCAATCATAAAAACAAATAGCCTTAGATATCTGTCACTTGAATGCTGCAGTCTAACTATTGCTGTATTTTTCAAACTGCAGCAACAAATCCTTCCAGAGACTGTCTGAAGAAGTTTTATTATTTGTGCCAACAAAATTGTACTTGAAATGAGAGGAAAAAATTATTCCAGTTAAACCAAATGCAAGTAATTTGTTATTGCCTGATGACGTGTTTAACATGATTTCAACAAGTAAAATATCTCCGGTTCAAGGTTTTCTTGCTAATCCAAGTGACTGTATTCTACTTGTAGCAAACATTAAAGTGGTGAAAAACAAGCCAAGCCATCAAAACATTTCTTTATCAATAGAGCTAATGTGTGATATTTAAAGAGGTTTTTTTTGTCTTTTCCAGTCCTGCAAAGCTCTTGCCACTCAGTGACAAAGCCTGCATGAGTCACCCCTGCTCAGACATAGGCAGAATTGTTCATCCATAAGCAGCTTCACTTGCTGCAAAAGCAGCTGTTTCTTCATCTCTTGCCAGAAGTAAGGCTGACGTAGACCAGCTGGGCAGGATGCCCTCCCTCACTTTGGAAAAAGCAGTGAGAAGAATGCAGGGGAAAAATGTAAGAACAAGCAAATTATCATCGTTTTTTTGGTTTTTGTATATACCATGCATTATCTGGACTCCAGTGCCTGAGGTAGCCCAGCTGCCAGTACAGAAAAACTGATGAGCAGAAGAGAATGGCTTTGTGAAAAAGCCTAGAATTTTATCACTGAAGCTTGTAGGGAGAGAAATCTGACACAGGAGGAGAGTGTTAAATCCCTCAGAGAGATGGCAATGCTTTTTTAGGCACTTTGAAAACCAGCAACCTGACTCTAAAATAAGCTCTATTTCTCCTTTACTAGGAAAGTGAAGAATGTGTTCCAAAAATGAAAATCCCAGTCTAAATTAATCTGTGTCTGATGCAGCTCTTTCCTCCCACTCTTTATTTAGTGATGCACTATTTTGCACCTTTCAGGGAAAGGCACACTGGGCAGAATAACTCCTTTTGTACTTTTCCATTCATTTTGAGGATCATGAAATTTAATTCAAGCTGAGAATGCAGATGTCATGAGGATAACTAGCTAATACCAAGTTAACCGGCAAAGGTGAACCTAAATAGGGCCAGTTCAGGCACAAAGAAATAGGCTCTGTGTTACCAAGATCATTTATTGTCATAAGGAACTACAATAGGTACATAACCTTGATATTTAAATGTGTTATAGTTTTCCTACCTTTGTTTCCTGTTTGTACTTATAAACCCTTGCTATCTGTTCAGGACTGGCTTGGGAGTGGCATAATATTGGTACTGGAGAACTGAAAGGCACTGACTTCTACACTGTAATACAGTTCCAACAGTAACATGCAAATGAAAATAAACAGTGGGAAATCTGGACTTTGAAGAGTTGAGCAAGTTATGCTGAATGCTATGCATACTACAGATTCAGGTTTCAGTTGAACCTTTCCCAGCTCTATGAACACCTTCAAGGGAGGTCTTTGTGACAGAGAAAAAAACTTGCATTATCACAACATATTTATGTTTAAAAGAAAATAAATTAAATGGAAAAAGACAAACCCCATCTGAATAATTAAATGCCATGTCATTTTTATTCAAAATTTAAAATGCCAAAATTTTAAAACTGTAGTTGAAGGACAGAAGTTATCATTATTTGTTTCTTTTTTTTACTTTGTTAACCACCTCAACTCTCCAATTCAACCTCTCTGAATGGTTTGATCTCTGAATGTACTTTTGCATAAAGCTCCAGCTGTGAATGCTACACACATTTGGCTTGAGTTTAAATATTTCAATTAATGGAGACAACAGGAGTTTGATTAATACCAAATGGCAGATTTTGAGCAATGTTCCATATAACTTGCTAAATTTAGCAATGAAATAAATTGGTTATGTAAGGGTAATGGGATGAGGGCTTAATAGAAAGCTCACTATACATGTTTCTGATCAACTACTTGATATTTTTTTAAGAGAAAAGTTATGTTCCTCCAGCATCTACTAAAATTTTGCAGTTCAGTACAAAAACCTGGAAATTATCACATGTAGAACACGTGCATATCTGTACTTATTTGTCAAAGGAAAGACCAATAAGAAAATATGGTTTTTTTTTTTAAAAAAGAAAGGAACATAAAAAGTCTGAGAGCATTAAAGCAAGGCTAAATACAAAATACATAGTTAAGGATAACAGAGCAAAACCAGCATACAAAAATACATAATAAGATGCACTTACTGGTATCTTTTACAGCTTCTGTAGTTTCACTGTTCTAAGCACTTTTTAAATTAAAGTATTCTTGAAGTTCTGTAACCCATTATTTTATTTTTTTTCCTAAGAAGTAAATGCAAAATTCTAGCTCAGTTTACACATTCCATGCCATTTACTGGCAGTTTGTAATACCTTATTGTCCCCTTGTACTTCTCCCAGTCTCTGTTGCAGCTCTCCAATCTCTTCTCCAAGATGTTTATTTCGATCTTGAGCCTCACTCAGTAGTTGAGCAAGATTTGCCTAGAAAATTAGTAAATATCAGTCAGAAGTCAGTGTCTGTGGAGAGAAGTGTAAGTAGTGCTTGAAAAGAAACCCTTGAATTACTCCTTATCTGCCAACAATCTTTACTTCTATTGTTGGTGGTACCCAGACTTCATGCTTCATTAGAGAGATAACAAGAAAAGTCACCTGGGTTCCTTTATCTTTCATAGTAGAAAATACATACAGCATGAGTGCATACAGACTCCCAGAACAAGACAAAGTGAAAACATCTACGTTAGTTCCAGTATCATGGCTGGTGGGAAGAATTAAATTCAGAATATTTTGACAATATTTATATAAAGCTGCCAAAATAATAGTTTTAAACTTGCATATAATTAGACAAAAGGCACTGCTGAGAAAGAATTATGATACAATGAAAGTCCTTAATAGCATTTAGAGCAGACTTCCAGCCAGTAAAGAGGCTGTCAGCCAAAGTCTCTGTCCCTGTAGGGCACTATACCATGGATATCTACTACTGCAAAACTTCAAACATGACCTGATTTTTGTTGTTAGGTATCACCTAGATTCTGGAAAAATAGAGGTGAAAGCTGGAGTTTAAAACCCAACCACTCCGCTCCCCACCCAACAATCCAAGTTAAAAGTAGTCACACACATTAACGTACTAAGTTAGCAGGGCAAGCAGTCTGGTTTATGATCTTACAATTAAAACTCCATCAGCTTGATCACTAACCAAAAATAAATACAATCTGCTCTTTTCCTATATATGCTATCTGAAAATGAGCAAATACTACAGGTAAATTTATTTCATTTTTACCCTATAAATGTCTCATGAGTACACAAACATTGATTCAACACAGGAAAAGCCTACCAATGACAGCTTTTCTAAGAGAGTTAGAATCATAGTGGCTAAGGTGCAACCTTTCAAGATATTGCCTATGGACAGCTCAGTGTGTCATCCATTGCCATAAATCTCAAGAGTATGAAAAGAAATTCAAAGATATTTTTTGGATCTTCTAAGTATTGGTTAGTAAAGCCTCATGTGTCAGTATCTCTGAGACACCCTTACACATACTCCCTGGATTTGAGGCCAGTGCATTAACTGACTGTAATTCATCAAGTGACTGTTCCTAGTTCTCTCTTGGTATTTTAGGTTTAGTTTTAGATTCCCTACCTGCTGTGTTTCGCTTTCAACTCCCCCACTTCTCTATTCTGACATCTCTCTTTTTCAATCTCTTTTACCCAGTGATTCTACTACCACTTGAGTCTCATAGGATGTTTTCATGAATTTTATCTTTACAACTCATGCACTGTCAAATCAACAATCTGATAGTCATTACTGCAATCTTGCTCCTTGTTCACTAACAGCTGCTATTTCTACATGTCCAGCTTTACATTTAAGAGAACTATTAGGAGGAATGTATGAATGTGAATAGTCACATGAACTATGCATGCATACGACCATTTGCAGGATTAGACTATTAAGCTACCATCAAGTAGAACTTTTGTACATTACTATTGAAGAAGATAACTCCAAATTCCAATTGGTCTAAATTAGCAATAGCTTCAAACTTTTAAACAGGAAAAATAACTCAAGAAACTGACGACATCCTATTTGATGAACAAGAAGCCTAAGTCACTGCTACAGCTTCTGTACTTCTGATGCTTTGAGACCAAAAGTTCAGAAGAAAGTAAGGTAATTTCACACAATTTTGGAACAGTTTAAAGCATTTTTTAAACTACTGACAAACCTGAGGATTGCAATAAATAATTTGGGGAATAGTGTAACAGCAAAAGAACCCCTATAAAAAGCCACATTATAGCCAATACAAGACTAAAATTAAGCTGCTTGTAATTTTATTTTCAAGACAACAACCGTTCAAGCAATACAAAAGTTTCCTCATGTATGCTTTAGTGGACTGATCACTTTCCTACATCTTAAACAAACAGTGTAATAGTCATTCACAGGATGAATGAATCAAGGAGCTTCAGAATACATTCAATCAATGGTTTTGAGAAGTACTTAATGGCCGTTTAAACGAAAGACAACAAAGAACCCATGTTTGCAGAAAATTGTATTTAAATTTAAGTATCTATGGCTACTGCTTAGATGCAATTCTTTAGTTTTTTAAACAAAGCTGACTTTCAATAAAGCCTGCATTAGTTAAAAGGAATATGATTTGCACAAACCTCTCTGAAACACATCTATTTATAAAGTTCCTTTTTATGATGAATTGGCGCAACTCTTAACACTGCAATAGCACATGTAATTTCAACACCTGGAAAGAACTCAATCTCACTAATCAGTGTTTACAACCATAACATCAGGATTTCAACAGTCTGTAGTTAAAGCCTGGCTCACAGTAACAGCAGGAAAGGCATTACCATGCCTATACTAAATCTTTCTGCTCAGATTTATTTCCTTTAAAACCATTTCTCTGGGGTTGCAATTCTGTGCTGAATTTTATTTGTCAGTCATATAAATGACTTAACGTGACAAAAACCTTTATACTCACAACAGAGGTTTTGGAAGAAACTTGAAACAAAGACTTTTAGACACCAAAATAAACCAGCTTTGTTTGACCATGCCAAGAGCATTGCAATGAGCTAAGTATAGATTTGCTCCTTCCTGCAAGCCTTGTATTGTACTTCTATTAAACTGAAACAACTAAGCTATGTCACAGAAGTAGTCTCCAGCAATTACTCATTTCTCTGGTTTAGAGGTTCCATACAATGTATAATTTAGGCTGTTACGAGTTTCAAAGGTTTTGGCAAGACCTTATTAAAGCTCTTGGTTAAATGTGGACAAAAGGATAAATATTTGATTTTCCAAAGTGCTCTGTTAGGCTTAAGGACAGCCAGCCAAGAGGATATATTGATTGATACCTGGACTTGGTACCATTTCTTTGGCATTTATAAGAAAACATACCATATGCTTGAAAGATGATAAAACTAACAATGGAGGACTGCCTTTGTGAACCTGCAAGCACATATTTTTCGAGGAAAGGGGAGAAATCTATGCAAAGGCAATGGCAATTCGTTTTTCCCTTTGGCAACTTCTTTTCAATATTCATAGAACAAACACAGAATTCACTAAGAAATCCAAGATGAGTTACTTCAACAGACAATAAAGCTCGTATAATTTACCCATGCAACAGAGAACAACTGCCTGCAAATTAGCCAAATTCAGCTTCTCTAGAGTCAATTTCTGCTAGAGTTTTTTTTTTATTTTATGTGAAGCCTTTAAAAGACTCCTGAAACTGTGAAAGACTTTACTTCTTCTACTCACACTACGCAAAACTAACTCTAAAGTACTGATGAAGAGAGGTTTCTGAGCCATGAATAAAGAAGGGAAAGATGCAGAGGTACCTTTCTGATGCCTCATCTCGTTTTCCCTCTGCAACAACCTGCAGCAGTGGAAACTGTTTCTCCTACCCTCTTCTCAATGCAGCTGTTTCTAATACAAAATAACAAGAATTCCTTCAGCCTCATCTCTGTAGCTGGCCGGCATCAACAAGCTTGCAGAGCTCTAGCCCATTCCATTTCTGGCAGGTTCTCTGGAGCCTCTGCAGCACGAGAAGCCATTTGTTTTACACGCATCTGTTATGGGAAGCTTGCACGTATCATAGACTCAAAGAACAGCTGTAAGGGATTCATAAAGATCATCAAGTCCAACTGCCTCTGCCTCACAGGACGGGCCCAGAAGGAAGCCGTATACTTAGAGTGGTGTCCAGATGCTGCCTGAGCTCTGGCAGGCTGGGTGCTGTGGCCACTTCCCAGGGAAGCCTGTTCAAGTGCCCAACCACCTTCCCAGTGGAGCATGACTTGAGCAGTCTAAACTCCCACTGCAGTGCTAGACATAACACACTGTCCCCATATTCCTTTTTCCTCTGACCAAATGCAAGTGCAACCACAGCAAACAATCCCATCAGAAGCTAAGAAGAAAGGAGAAAAAGATGGCTCTGAGAGTAACAAGTGGGAAGTGCACACCTTTATTACATAAAGGAAAAAAAGCATGATAGGTCAGAACAGACCAGAGAGTCAAAAATTCAATGGGATGGGATCACAGACTTCCTCCTTTTCCACTCAGGCTTTGTTAAAATTTGCAAGAACTTTTTTTTGGGACAAAAAGTGGAAAATAACTTCACTTTTAGCTACAGGTGAGCGTCAAAAATACTGACAAAAATATCTATAAATACTTATCAATATAAGATAGTAAATACTTGTCAGGCAGCAACAGATCTCTGCTCACTAGTGACCAATGGCCTGATGAGAAAAAATAGTAACTCCAAACAGTCACCCCTGATATTATGCACTACACTGGCTCTTTTAACCCCTTTGCAAATCTAGCTACACATACACACAGCATTATTTTTGTTCACAACACTTAAAATATGATGGATAGTAACAGTCTTTAATACAGCTCTCAATTCTTGTGCACATAAATCTTATCCAACACTTTAAAAAAGGAAAAAAAAAAAGTAACTTTTTTCCTTTAGGGTACTACCTGAAAAAGTAATATGGCAAGGGGGAAGAGGGGGAAACTTCAAACATACCTTTACAGTTTAGAAGTATTTTTAAATACAAACATTCCTACATTGCAATTTATAGTCTTTAATGTTTGTTCCAGCCATACCTTCAAACAAAGAAGAACAGTGAATTATAGGTCTGACAGAAAAAGGTTTGATGAAACATCCAGCACACTTGATGGGTGTGACTGATCCCAAATTTAAGTGCAGTTTCTCATCTAATGAATTCATATGATTGCAATGGATGAATTAATACAGAAAAACCTGTTTTACTTACCAACTACCACTGTTCACTCCAAGATATGGGAACTGACAACCTCCCTTAGCACTAGCTTCCTTACAATAAAATCCCCAAATTATTGTATTTTTCTCTTTAAGATGAAAAACCAGACAAGACTTTTAAAATTACAGATCATGTGTATACAAACCAAAATACAGTTAACGTGGGTCGTATTTTCATGCTGAAAAACAACACCAAAAATCAAAGCTTTGCCAAGCAGTCACTTGACATAGAACAAGAGAAGAAAAACCTCTAAATATTTTGAACTCCTGAAGACATCTTAAACTTCAAAATAATGCACAAAAACAATCAAAATCCCTTAAACATTTTAAGTGTTGTAATTAATTGACAGAATATTTATTGAGGGCACTCAGGTGCAGAGGTGTGCACAAGTGTCTCTGTATTCCATTAAGGTAAGACAGCAACCAGAGAAGAAGTTCTTGTACACATCAGGCCTGAGGGACTATTACATCAATTAGAATGAGCACTTCTTCTTTCCTAGACTTCACTGGTGGACTTGGCAGTATTAGGTTAATGGTTGGACTCGATGGTCTTAGTGATCTTTTGCAATCTAAATGATTCTATGATTCTGCGTTAATCCAAAACCTATTTGTTGAAGAAACAATGGTGTCACTTCGCAAAGCATGACTACTAATTACACTAACTACTAATGTTAGTGTGGCTAACAAATTCTAGGTTTTACATACTACCACCTGCTCTGAACAATGGAATAGAAGATTTCAGTTTCCAGAAACAAAAATCTCTCTACTGGCTATGTTCTTGGAGCCGGCACATTTTGAAATCCATGGGAATATTGCTTTCTATGTGTCGCAAGGACAAACAATGTCACTGTTTTCCAACTGCTACCTCATGCTACAGGAGTCAAACACATGCACCTACAAACCAAAGCAAAGTGCTATGGTCCACATTCAGCACATGCATAATGTTTTTCATCTTCAAACCCCTTGTAGAGAGGAGGAAATCACATTAGTCTTCACAGCACCACTGTGAGATAAATACAAAATTATTCCTTACCCTGTAGTGTATATTATCCATAGATTTTATCTCATATGACTTTAATGCAGCTTTTGCACCTTAACACAAGGCTAGCAAAACTTAGTGAATTCATTAATTTACAAGAAATAGCCACATTAGTCATTATTTATGATCATGTCATGAACAATCATAACGTAATCCCTGAAGTTTGTTTCAGAAGTGAATTGTGGTAGCTGAGTACATTGAGCTAGAAGCCAGAAGTGAAACACATCAAAATGGGTACATTTGTGGTATGTCACAGCATAATCCTGTCTGGAACCTCTGCTCTTTCTGATTTTATGCCTGCCCGATAAAGTCATGCTCATGGACATATTCATTAGCAGAAGACATCTCAGTGAGTGGTTACCATGCTGCTGTGATACCAACGGCCCTTGAAGCAGTCAGAACCTTGTTTGAATGAATCACCTTGGGATATCTACAGATAACTGTAACAGCATTAAGGGCTGTGACCTTCAGGTTCTCTGGTGGGCTTTTTTGGCTGGTAGGAAGATTAACAATCAAGCTGTGTTCTATACTAGGAATACATCATCATTACATTATGGGACTCAGTATTGGGAGCCTCAAAGACGGTTTTATGACCATGAGATCCTCTCTAAGGCTCAACAGCTGCTTGGGAGACACAGGATCTGATGACATGAGGCAAAAGTACGTTTGCCAGTAGGCAGGAGAACTTCAAAAGGAGAGCTTTACTCTTGAAATTATGTGGGAGGGAATAAGGAAGCTCAGGATAGGGTAGGCAAGCCAAGAGGTTGGGATGATAGGAAGAAAAAGGACTTAGCAATTCACAAAGCAACTGAGCTGAAGCGTAATTCCTTTGACCATAGGCACGTACAGAAGGAGAGTATCATAGAACAGCCTTGTAGGAAAGCTCTAAGCCTGCACCACAGAACCAGCACACTCGGATGCCTCTCCAAGGTCTCTAACACATGCAGCAGGGGGAACGAACAGGAGGAGTTTGAAGACTCTGTGCAGTTACAGGGTTACAAACTCAGGGATCATGGAGAATCAGTGAGATAGCTCACACAACTGGAGTGCTGTGATGAAGGGATACAGGCTCCTTAGAAAGCAATAAGGTTAGGAAGGGTCCTGCACCCTCACCCTTTTTTCTGTGAGAGCTCAAACACTGGAACAGGTTTCCCAGAGAGGCTGTAGAGTCACAGAGAATCAAAACCATACTGAAAATGGGCAACCTGCTCTACATGGTCGTGTTTGAGCAAGAAGACTGGACTAGTTGACCTCAAGAGCTGTCCTCCCACCTCAACTCTTCTGTGGTCTTTTGGCATTCGGTTCCATTTAATTTGATTCCTTATACACTTAAAATACAAATCTAAGACCTCCCCAGTGACATGCATTGTAACTTTATTCTTGACACACAGCCTGAGCGCAAGCCCACTATCTCCAACTGAGTGGTCTCACTGAGACCAAATTAAGGAAAGTATATTTAGGACTGTGGCCTTGCACAGTTGTTTTCCTAACCATGCATTTTACTTCATCATTGTTTATTTAAAGTATCTCATTTGTATTAAAAGAACTTACATTTCTTCAGAACTTCATAGAGATGGTCAAAGGATTCACTGATTTGTTATTTTAACGGCAAAGCTTCTTCCAAACTGAAGCTATACTGAAAATTTAAGCAACGTAAATGAAAATAACAAGCAGTATATATTAAGCTAGAAATCCAATCTATGATTTTTTAAGTTTCCCAGTGCAGCAACATTGGCCAACAGATACCTAGTAAACTTCCACTAAAATGTCCTGTATCACAGCTAATGAATATAAATACATATTATTGTATTTATATAATACAGGAACTGTAGAATGGTAAAATTTCTATTTATATAGGATGCTCAGCAGAGGCTATGTATACAGAGAAATACTTTAACATGTCTTTCAAAACAGGGAGTGTCCATTGTTTACCATTGTGCTGGTTTCAGCTGGGGTAGAGTTAATTTTCTTCACAGTGGCTGATATGGGGCTATGCTTTAGATTTGAGCTGAACACAGGGCAGATAATATGGAGATGTTTTTGTTCTTGCTGAGCAGGATTTACCCAGAGCCAAGGCCTTTTTTGCTTTTTGTACTGCCATGCTTGCAANCTTGAAAGGGCCCTGCTCTCCCAGGGATGGGTGAACACCATGCCTGCCCATGGAAGTCGTGAATTAATTCCCTGGTTTGTTTTGCTTTCCTTGTGTGAGAAGCTTTTACTTTTCCTACAAAACTGTCTTTATCTCAACCCACAAGTTCCGTAGCTTTTACCCTTCTGATTCTCTCTCTGATCGCCCTGGTGAGGCAGTGAGTGAGGGGCTACATAGGCCTTGGCTGCTGGCTGGGACTAAACCATTACAAACACGTCTGAATGAATTTTAACATAAAACACACTCTTCCTAATTCCTATTGTCCTGAAACATTTTGCCCCTCCATTACTTATCCAAAAATTACTCTGTGCCTGACACCATAAGACATTATAAAACTACCTTCAACCACATAGGCATGAGGGGCCAGGAAAGCACTGACAGCTCACAAGCTGTGAACAACAGCTTGTTCACAAGCTGTTGGTGAAACATCTACAGTAGAAATAGAGATTTCCATAGCACCGTTTCTCATTTTCTGCTTCTGCTGGTTGACAGAAGGCAATACACACAGAGCAATCTTCTGATAGAACCATCATAGTATCATAGAATTGTTTAGTTTGGAAAAGATCCAAGATGCAAATGCAGGTTTGAGAGGGAAAACGCTACAGAGCACTGCATGTCAAGATACCTTCAAGTAACTATTTTACAACACCAGATTTTGAGTTAGCTGCTTGCTGACTCATGATGCCTGGTTACATGATATTTCCATAAAAACCATGAAAATTCTGTGCTGGAAAACAGGATGAGAAGGCATGGTGGAAAACAAGACATTTTAAGCAGTCACCAAACATAACTGACAATAAAGGGGAAAAATGAAGACAAGAAGGAGAAGACAGTAGTAATTCCAACCCACCTATTACATTTAAGGTTCTAGACTAGAATTTCAATAATAAGCAGTAATTTCTCAGTTGTGGCAAACCAATGCAACAGATAGCAAACTGTTAAGCATATTGTGTTTTCATCTAATTTCTGACCATGAAAACAATATGCACTTTTGTGTTGTGTAGAATTCATTGGAGGATCAGGGTCTCCTTTCATAAAGTGACTGAGGTCACAAACTTCTCCCAGCACGCATCTAGGGTTTCAGGAAAAAAGAGAATGGAAGAAGCACAAAAGGGAGAGAGAGCTTCACTCTTTCTTAGGTGAGAAAATGTTAAGAAATGTATGTATGGTAATAATGGAAAAATATTCATAACTTTCTTTTATTATTCTCTGATGCATTTCTCAAAGTGAAACTATACTCTTCCTCAGAAAGGTTGCACTAACTAGGTTATCCGTCTTGTATGCTACAGACACATTTCTCAGGAAAATAAAAACTCAGGAAGTACACTAACAGTCTACTACTGTACAACTTAACATATATATTTTCAAGAGGGGAACCTATCAATGACCCCATTTTCTTTCTTTCACTGCTATCTAGCATGAATACATAACTTCCTCAGGAAAAATAAATGACTCCAAGGTAGATTATTATAGTTTTTTGAGGCACTTGCCCTAGTAAGACAAATTGCCAAAACTTAATACAACCATAGTTTCTGAATTTAGACTGAATTCGGCTAGTATTTTAGAAACAACTGTCAGTTTTATTTGATTTAAAAGAAGATGAATTAGAAGAGCTATGGGATGGCAAATCTCCCTTTCTACTTATCTCTGTAATAATCCACACACTGCTTTGTTTTTTTTCTTTCAACTGGGTATTTCTCAGCAACACTCAGAATGCACAAACTTGTATCCAGTCATAAAGTTTTATTAGAATTCTGTTGAAATAACAGAATTGCAAATAAATTATGCTAAATAATGAGGAAGTTAAATGATTCTACACTGAGCCACTGACTTCTTGGCAGCTATTTGTTTAAGTGCCTGAAGGAGTAATTATACTGCCTCTGGAAGTTTAGTTTAAAGCAACCAAAGCCCTAAGCCGTAAAATTTTAAGCAAATAGCAAGAACTACATGCAAACTCTCAGGGAAAGGGTGATGAGTAAAACTTCTGATCCATTTACAATGTAATAACCATGTTTTAAACATAGCTAAAAGACTTCCAAAACTAGCGATTACAGCAATAATTTTTGTTCTTTTAGGTTGTCCTCATCTCCCTGCTCCACACACTTGAGTTTTGGGTGTCATTTTTCTCTAAAAATTAAGATAATTTTAAGATGTGACAACCAACCTTCTGCAACAGGGACACACTATGTAGATATCCAGGAACAAAAATGCATGTGACCAGGCAAAAAGCTTTTCAGGGGAATCATAAAATGCAATTACTATTGTTTTACCATTTATAACTCATAGAGTCAAGTGGCCTGGGAGAATATTAATGGAAAACAGCCCTCACAACAATAAATTAAAAATTATGGAAAGCAGACAATGCATTCCCAGCTTACTTTTAAGTAAGCATGAGAAGTCCTGTCACAAATCCATTTTAGGACTCAACATGGAAGAATAAACAAAAAGGAGAACAACCTCAAGTCTCTGCACACTGACCAATTTCAGTCTCAGGTGAACACGAAAGCAATAGCCATATATTCCATCGTTCAGGCATTTCACAGTGAAATGTGTAGACAAAATCAGAATTTCACAGTTTAAAGACTGAGCTTTTCAATATTCAGAAATGCTTGCTTTTTTTACCAGATCTCTTAATTAATATTTTTATTCTTTTGCAAAGTACTTTTGTAGCAGATAAATAACATCAGTTGAAAAAAAATCCTACCTGTTTCCTCTTTTCAGGTGGAAGTGATGGATCCCCATCCTACAAATAAACAGATATATTTTATTGGCAGCTTATTTCTGAAACCAGGAGCTATATTAATTCTGTGAATCTAATTGTAGAACGTGTATTTTAACTAAAATGTTATCAAATTATTTTTTAAATACTGCTGATTAATACCAGTAATATTAACTTTAACATAAAAAAAATTCTAAAGTTGAAGATTTGTTTATATTTCTAGAACAGCAGTTCATTACAAATTTGTGTTGCATTAATTTTCATACTGGTACATTAAGTTGCTGTGGAATAATAATACCACAGTCAGTTTTTAAATGGAATTATCACTGAAACTAATTTCCTCAGAGCATGCACGATGTTTCTGTGTCCTATATAACAAACACTGCCTCATCACTGCAGAACAAATGAGTAATAATATGATCAGGGCTGTGCAACTGCAGGACTACTGCAAATAAGTACCTAAACATTTTTACTGCAGCCATTATGGACTTCTTTCCAATTTTTTTTGAGGTTCACCTTTGTCCCCCAGTTATAGAGTCTTCATAAAGAACAACCTACAATCAGCTCCCGATACTTCTTTTTCAGAGACTGGTGTCGTTCCCGCAGCTGGTTGGCCATAAGTTTGTACTGGTCTCTTTCTTGTTGACAGCTGTCCAGCTCTTTGGAAAGGATGAGCAATGCCTCTTTTTTACTTTCGAGTTTCCTTTTGCACACCAGATACTGCAGAAGAGAAAAAACTCATATATGTAACAAGCCATTTCTACTCAGAGCAGTACTGAATACAAGAGGTTCAAATTCTTCTGTGAAAAGCTGGAAGACTGCACAAGATCAAAGTCTGCCACAAGTCATCTTAACTTATTAATGACAATCATGGGGAAGATACCTTGTCTAGAAAGCTTGAAATCCATCAGTAAGGCCACATGTTCACCTGACCACTGTGACTTAGAGAAAATTACCAATTTGAGTTTCTTATTCTTTTCCTTATATGCAATAGCATGAGGAACCTTGCAATTTGCCCAGCAGCCCTGACAAGGCTGCTAGAAGGAAGAAGCATTTGCAAAATCCCTTTTCTACATGTGTTCACAATCCAGCTCCCAGGTAACAACCAATCATTCCTGCCTCACTTCCCACTGCTGTCCTTCTCCCCACAGCCAGCAATGTACTCTGGGCTCAGCCTCCCAAATGGACACTGAAATGGGACTATGTTACAGCAGAAGGGGCTACATGAATGATAACCAAAATTTACCTTGACTATGAAACAATTACAGCGTGATGCCCTAATGCCACATGGAGAAGAGACTTAATTATTTTGTGATACTACAGGCACATGCTCGTTTGAGGCAAAACAAATGGGAAATAATGCAAGAATGCTGCAAACATGTAGAAGGGGAGGGAAGGCAGAGATGAGCCTTCTCCTGCAGCCATCACTTCTCACGTGAAGGGGTCATGCACTAAGCAAAGCAGAATTTGCAAATCTTAGCTGTTCTTCATTAGTCTGATCTGCTCCATTGCCTTTCCACATTGAAAGGAAGAGTAACATGTATGTCATCTTCAATGTACCTATCAGAACTTTCAGGTAACTTTTTTCACTTAACATGATGTTTGATCAGTAGATTCTTATTACCCATCACTTGACACTGCTCATGCTGAAGTATGTATTTCTATTTCTGATGTTACTGACATATGACGTGGCTCTAAATACTTTCCGAATGTGATCTGCAAGAGACCAAATACCATGGCAGTCATGAAAACAATTTACAGTTTCATTATATCCTCTGACAAGAATATTTTGTCATTGTGGGTTCTTAAAGCAACAACATCAGCACTTCCATAGCGTTCAAGTCAGTGCTGTTCTTTGGGACAAAAATCATTCTTTGTATGTACTACTTGCTTGGAATTAACTTTGTTAACCTCAATTTCAAGTCAATGAGAAAGGAAAAAGTGAGTTTGGTATATTAGTACAGACAACCTTTTCCAAAAATGGTAAATGCTTAGTTGCAAAAAAGTGGGAAGGAAATGAGGAAAGCAGTTCCAAGAAGGATTTGAACTCTCAAAAAGGACACTTCCACCTTGGATTAATTTTATTTCTGGCAATATTGAAGTTGAAATCCTGCCATAAATTTTCTGGATTATGATGCCTTGGCATCAAAAAAGGCAAGTGTACCTATGTACTTATGTCCTTACTGATACCTTACACAAATGTCAAATGCCCTGACAAAGAAACTGAAAGGTATGAGAAGCTAAACTTTAATATTGTCAGTAAGTGATTAGAGTGAACTGCTTCAACCTTGATAAAATAATTCCTTCCCTTACAGTGAAATATTTGTCAATCTCCTTTTTCCCCTGTTTCATCCCCTAAGTAATTCTAAAGCAAGGCTTTGCTAAATTGTTTTTAAATGTTAACTATCTGATAGAGTAGTTGCAAATAAAAATGAGTAAAAGCAAACTTCACAATCACTTAAAAAAAACCCAATCCAACAGCCTAATCCCTCAACCAAGTAGCCTGTCCTGTTCCTTTAACAAGAAGAATCCCATGAAGAATGAAGCTGGCCCATCCAGCCAACACCTGTGTGGAGTGGAGCAGCCTATACCACACACACAATGTGAGTGGAAAGAAGCCAAACATCTTACCTTATACACCCCCAGTACTGCAGATGCCTGCAAGCCTTGCCTCAAGTGCTGCTGGATGAAACCGTGTATGAGAGTCAGGAGTGAACCGGAGCATGTGGATTACACTGTAAAACCCAGTACTTACCCAGCAGGAAATACAGACCTAGCAGCAAACAAATCTTGCTTCTGCCATGAGTCACAGTCCTCTACAAAGGACACACTCAGAGCATTTGAGAAGGCTTCACCTTTTACAGCAGCACTGGCAGGGGCTGGGGAATTCTCCACTACCTATTAGCCTGGGGATAATGAACCATAAACAGATTGTGGGACAGCAGTGTTCAGGGTCTGAATGAAAAGGAATAAAGATGGCTTCCTTGTTTAAAATCTGTTTTAACTAGATTAACTATACACTGGTGATATTGGCATCTTTCCTCAATGTACTATTTGGATTTTACTACAAAAATGACCACATAAAAGACTTTTTGAAGTAATTTTTGCCTTTTACACATATTGACTTTTCCAAATAAATAGAATAAAACCAGTAATAACATAATATTTTGTTTCCACGGGCTTATGGTACAAGAAACAATAAAGCCAGAGCATTTCTATAGAATCTGATTATTCAACAGGGCTATGTTTGCAGTTGTCATTATCATTACTGAAGGAAAACCAAATTTCACAAAGACAGACCCCAAAGAGGTTTTTCAATATATTTGTTTCTGAATGTTAAAAAACAATGTAGCAATAATGGCCATAAAATGACCTAACAGCTGTATACCAGAAATAAGTTCTAGTCAGGGAAATAACTGAGTCCCATCAGCAATTTCCCTTATATAGACAAATAAGTGCAACAAAATTGGTATGCTGTCAAAAAGAACACAGGACTGTGACAAGTTGTTTTGGAGCAGCGAAAGCAATAAGGCAAATTTTCTCAAACAGTCTGAAAAAAAGTATTCAGTAGATGCTTCTGGCATTCACTCATGTACAGAATTCCTCCCCTGCAACTGAAGGAAAGCCTACATCTCAGGTGCTGTTTATCAGTGAGACAAACAAGTGAATTTTGTTATGCACTATAGTTACTATGAAATATTCTTATTGTCTTTTGTTTCTTTTTAATTATTGGTATAAAATAATCTATTAATTCAAAAAACAAAGTTAAATGAGAACCAGCTGCTATACATTCAATCTATAAGTTACAATGTACAACTTTTCATATCTGTCTAGTGGCTTTTATCTGCCAATGTGCTGTTATCTGCAATAAAGTAAATTATAATTGCTACAAGGAAGAACATAATAATTAAAGGAATATATATGACATCCTACATTACTGCCTGAACTGCTTTACAGCCAGATGACTACTTTGATGAAATTGAGTAAAAAGAGACTGACATTACAGGAGAGTGTAACTGCTCCAAGGTGACCCTCTACATCGAACACTTACTATTTGTCCACTGCTATTTTTAGTCACAAATCTGGGTAGATCTCATTAATGACGCTGTAGACATGGTCTAATAATCTGATGAAGCTGGGACACGGTCAAGGTTTTAGACTTTCTTTTTATAAACCGACAAACACACTGAATTCCTATCCAATTTTTTTTTTAATTTTAACAAATAACTGGCCTATATTTTGGCATTTAATGACAATTAATGTAATGGAAAGCATCTAATTTTTTGAGAGTAGAAGCAGAGATACTATCTCCAGTCTGTGCTTTGAAATCACTGTGGATCATATTCTGTCTTCTCTTGACACTTGAGGGCTTTGTGTCCTCAGATACTGAAGGGCTACATTGGGCCTTAAAATCTATCAGTCATCTACCATGTCCTCTGAGAAACCATGAAGTCTACTCACTATCTTTTAACAAGAGACCCAATTGCTACCAAACTGCCTTAAGTTTTATCAAATTTCTTCTGACTGTAGTCTTGGAGACAATTCTGTTGTAGAAGCCGAAGGGTCCCAAAATGCATTGCAGTCTCACTGTTTGGGATGTTTGTTGACTGTGTTTCTACAATGTTGCTCCCCTTGAATTCAGATTAAACTGTTAACTTATCTGAAGGAGTCAAGCACTCAGACCTAGAGAAATACACAATTACTGGCCATTTGCTTGCCATCTCACTTCCTGATGTGATTTATCTCTGATAAAACCTGAAATAATGCAGTGACCTTGGTTTTATCCCACCACATCAACTCTGCTTTTCCTGCTGCCCAGCTCTTGCTTGACTGGCTGCCTCCCGGCTGCTGAAACACAAAGGAGACTGGTATCATTCAGTGATGACAGAAGTGATAAAAGCAGCTCCTCAGAACACCATGTCTTGTCTTGATGGCAATGCTACACCACACCATCTTCACTGGCCATTTGGGAATACCACAGTTTAGTAGTTAACACTACTGTGTGACGTAGCCCAGCCCTCAGAAGTTTTGTATGCTGTGCATCAGATTATATTATTAATTTCTCTGTTTGTTTCACAACATCTCTGCAGGTCTCTTAGTCCAACCTGAAACATGGAAAGCAAACGCTTGCTTTGTTGCCGAAAAGTCCAGCATGCAGGTCTTCACAGCACTCTCCCACAGCTCCAGAGAATTTTGGAGTGCAGTAAATCACAATGCCAGTTCTTTTAGCATTTTCATTTCATTTTCCAAATGTCAAAGTCATTACAATACCAATGCAAGCAACCAGAGACCTCAGAGTATCTGCTCCACTTTGCTCTTCCCTACAGCCCCTGCATTTGTGCACATTAAGAAAAGCTGTTAAATTAGTGGCCCCAAAGCCTGTTGATCCTCTCACAGAAGTTTGACAAATTACATTTAATACTTTGTTTGAAAGGAAACATGACAGAATAATATGAACATGAAAATCTCACCAGTTTTCCTTCCTTTTCTCTCTTGCCCACATAAAAAATTGTGCAATCAATGGCAAAGGTGTGCTCTGCCAATTACAAGCAGGCTAGGTATCTCTTCAGAACTCATGTCTGGAAATCATGTTGAAATCTAGCTATTTAACTAGAACTACTGCTCAACAGCTTGGTAAATCCAAAATTACAAGGCAAGGGAGCTCAAGGGACAAGCCTATCACCTCCCTCTGTGCTGCTGAAGACTATACACAGTCAATAACCAAGAAATAGCCTCTTGTGAATGAAAAGTTAAACAGAAATTACATCTCTTCAAACTGGCTGTAGGAGGCACAGTCACATATGAGTAGCTGTAAACAGCTTACACTAAACACTCAAATGTAGGGGAGGTGAGAAACGAAAGAAAAGCATTTTGACATTGAATTTAATTCCAGAAGTTGGCAAATCTGAGGGACCTTGAAGATCATGTAGTTCCAAGTCCACTGCCATGGGCAGGGACACCTTCAATTAGTCCAGGTTGCTCAGATTCCCATCCAAACTGGCCTTGAACCACTCCAGGGATGGGGATGAGGAATGGAATGTACTCTTGGGATATTATTTTGAGATTTATGAAGATCACTGGTTTATGGAGGACTTGGGCCACCAGCAAAATAGTTCTTGCTACACCTCAGTCTCTCCTGTGTCAAACCAGCAGTTATTGACCAGGTCTTCACCCTACAATTTTACACTGACTTTTAAATACTCTAAACGTGGGTCACTGAGTGACATAAACGTTAGACGAAAATCAAGAGTCCAAGCAGAAAAATTACACAGTAACTCAACAGAGTGATTAATCTTTCATATATGTGTGTGTGTATATATATATATATCCATACATCCATCACCAATACATCAACTTAGGTAGAGAACACATAAAATGTGGATTCTTGCTCCTGAAGTGAGTTCTTCTGCATCCAGTTTGTGAGATTATCAATGGAAATAATGACTCTTTTATGCTCCTTCAGTGTTTGCTAAGTTGGCTTTGTCCCAGTATTCCTACCTACGTCATCCTATTCACTTAGTTTAAAGAATGCTCAAGGTACATGTGGTGCAAAGATTGTTTAGAGTACCAGGTGCACACTAGGCCTGAAATATGTGTGGCTGTCAAGTAACTGGAAAAATACATAAATATGGAGGCAAAAAAACAAGTAAGAAGTTAGTGGTGAGCATAATAAAAACAGAGAAAGATATGTGAAAGGGTACAGAGCAAAAGGCACTGAAATGGAACCAAAGTCAAAAGGAAAAAGAAGAGCAAATATAGAAAAGACTGAAACAGACAAAAAATTTTCTTCTTTTTTAATGAAAAATGAAAAGGCAACCTACAAAACAAATGTTGTGTGTACAAGTGTTTGTGCATAAGGACCAAACACACATCCTTACCACTTTTCTTAACACCTGTAGCACCACAGTTTTAAAAGTTACAGATGCTTTGACAAGTACTTCAATTACTCCTACCTTTCAAACCTGGAAGATTTGGCTTATGCAAATGAAAACGTTTATGACCACAGGTCTGAACCCATCAGCTTCTGGTCTTTTACACTAAGATTTTTAACTCCATCTTATGTTCTAACCATCTATCACCTGCAACGGGAGAGGGTTTGTTTAGAGCTACCGTGTCTTTTCTTGCCTGTGTTACCTTGCATTTTGAAAGCATTTCAAGATTTTTATGAAATGCACAGAGGAAAAAAATTATCCAGCAGACACTGAAGCTAGGAGGCCTTGAGAAAATCTGTACCACTGAGCGATATGGTAAATTCAAAAAACTTATTACAAGTTACTTCAGAAGTCCGAGCCACTTTCTCACAGACCCATTAGGATGTTGGAGTTAATGGGTAAAACACAAGGAATGAAATACAATAGCCAAAGGAAGAGGAAGGCAAAAGAGGAAAACCTGCATCTTGACAGCACATTACAGACTTCACCCAGACAGGCTGTGAGCCTGCTGTGGAAACAGAGAGAAAGGAAGGAAAGGTGGAATATAAGTCACTATGCCTCCAATTTTTCCTGAAAAAAAGAAATTATATGTATGTTTAAGTATCTACAAGAATGTAGCTTAGCACAATCATTAAACTTTACTACAATCAGGAAGCCCCTAAACTGAAGTAGGTGTTCAATTTTAGGATTGAGTTTTTAGGTTTAACTATATAAAAAGTTCCAAAGTAATTCTAAGTTACTTTTTAGAGCAAGGAATAGCAACATTTCCTCTGAACACACCTCGTGATTTGCCTCCCATCTGAAATCATCTCCATCCCAAATAAAACTCCATTTGATAAATGAGATGTCAGATTCAACATTGCACAACCAGGATACTACTAAAAGTGCACTTTCCACTTTCTCCTGGATCATTTTGTGTCTTTGGAAGTACTTTTTCCACAAACAGTCTCCAATTCTGGATGTACTGTACTAGCACAGATCTGGGCCCATACAAACTCCCATTGAAGTCGTCAAGAGCAGTGACAGGTTCAACACCCTAAACTCAAAAATCTTTTTGACAGGTCAGGGCTTTAGGCCATACATTCAGTTAACACAAGGGAGGCAAAGCCCTCCTGAAAACAAGGGAATTCACCTGTGTGCATCATCAACCTGACTCTAGGACAGTAGACTCAGTCAGGTTTATCGAGGCCAATGTCATTTGCACAGAAGATTTATCTGATAGCTGTAAGCATAAAATTACTATTTTTACAGTAATGCAATGAAAAAATCAGCATGCCAGCTTGCTTCATGAGCATGGCTAATAAACAGATTTGTCTTCAATAAATAATACCCCTTTAAATGATAATGATCTCAAGTTAGTTTCAGTTTGCTACATGAAAATGTGTACCTGTAAACGCTGTGGATGTTTTAATGGGGATAGAGTGGACAATAAAGTTTCTATCCATGTAACTGGAAAATTCTCCACCTCTTGAGGCTCATGGGCACGGTGCTATTACATTCTTTTCTCCCACAGTATAAATGCCACCATGACTCTCCCTTCCATATGTGATTCAAGTGAACTAAGAACACAAGGCATCCGGCGGCACAGGGGCAGCCCGGTCACCCAGGCCGGTGCCGCAGCTGGGCTGCGCTGCTCCTCCGGGCCCGAGGCCCGGCCATCCCCGCAGCTCAGGAAATCCTCGGCGGTTTCAAACCAGCCACAACAGCAGCAGCAGCAGCGCTTAGAAGCTGCTCTCCGCAGCCCCAGGGCGGTAAATACACAGAGAGGTTCGCAGGCCCTTCCTGCGGCGCTCCGCAGCAGGGCAGGGCCGCGGCGGCAGCCCGAGCAGGGCAGGGCCAGCGGCAGACATGGCCACACGGCGTAGCCGTGACC
>WBNO01017284.1:30260-76082 GCA_013400575.1 Peucedramus taeniatus
GGCCGCCGCAGCCGCACGGCCGAGCTGCCGGCGGGGCAGAGCGGCGGGGCCCGAGCGGCACCTGCCGAGGGCTGTGCGGAGCGTCTGGGGTGCGTGTCCCAGAGAAGGGTCTTCCTCTCCTTACGTGCGCCTCCTTCATAACAGCTTGGCACTGCTGCCATCCCAGGCCGTGGGCAGCCAGACTTCCCTGAGGACTGGTCGATGAGGGTAGCGGCATCAGGGAGGCTTTAGTATTATATGTATCTGTAGCAGAATTATGTGCACACTTGTGTTGGGTGTCTGTGTCCACAGCAGGAGGGCAAGGCAGCCACTTTCTCAAAGCGTGATGGTGGAACACTGCCCGCTTTGGGCACAGACCTCCGTTGTTGCTCAGTTCGCGGAGGTGTAAATAACCTAATGGCCCAGGACTTGATCTGGCTTTTTTATTTCCCCGTTGGCACAGACGCTCCTCCATCAGCACTGAAACCCAAGCACGGCACCCACACAGCGCTCCTCGCCCTTCGCCTCTGCTCCAGCCACGCCCTCCGCAGCTCCCACAGGTACAACATCCCCATAGACCCGGTCTACCGTGAGGCACATCATGTGCGATCTTTATTGTACTTCTAACACAGTGAGTATCCCCAGGACTTACGTTTTCCAGGCAGAGTCCAAGTGTAATTGCATGGAGTATTTGAACAGTTTAACCCACAAGTACTCTTTGTTTTAAATAACACCACAAACAGCACAAGGCAACATGATAAAATATGCATGCCTTGTTCCTTACCACAATTTACCCATTGTTAAGATTTGTTTGTGGTTTGGTGTCTAGGCACAATGTCCTTCTGTTCTCTAAAATGGCTTGGAGAGCCCCATTTGACAACTTCACATCCCTTTGAGCCGGTGATGCCTTGGCTTTGCCACTGAGAACATTTCTGTTCCAGGTGCTTAATTAATGGCTTATATAGAAAGAAACACAGGCCATATCTAAACTCAACGGGAAGTCTCTTTGAATGGAATATAATAAATTTTAATAAATGCCGGTGGTTATCTCCATAATAAAAAGAAAAAAGTCCAGGAAAGCAACTAACTTTAGTATGGAACTTCAGTTGGATAGTTACAAAGTTCATACATTTCACCTGCAAATTATTAATTTAGGCATTTTCTCCAAATTATGAACCGTTTTCTCCTGTATTAGCTGTTCCTCATCTCTAGGCATTTTGTAACTTTAATGCTGTAGAGGGTACATTTGTCTTTGCTATTTGTCCAGATTTTTCTGTGGTTTACATTGTCATTGTGTGTGATATAGCCCAATCCTGCATCTCCTTGCAGGCTTCTCAGCAAACTGTTTTTGAAAACAACACCTTATTTGCACAGGCAAATAGCAAATAATGAAAATTAAATTAACAAGAACTGTAATTTAAACCACTGCTTAAAAGAATTGTTAATTATACTAGAAACTCAAACATTTTCTTAGTGTTGTTAATAGTTAAAGTTATACAACTGCTAGTGCAGATGAACCAAACAGAATCTTTTTCCCAGTTCTGCTTCTCATTTACAGAATTTCTCTCCTTTGTTTTCTTGGTTGTGTACCATGCTGGACTCAGGATACTCTTGCAGAAAGAGCACTGCTTTAAGAAGGATAACCCTTCAAAAGCCCTCATTTTTGAGGGATGTCACTCATTTTAATCCCAAATATGCTTGCACTCCTCACAAACATAAGGTTTTAATTTTTATTGATGATAAGTATTCAAATGAGAAGTAAATATTCAAGAAAGGTTATTAAAACAAAAGGAACTCTCAATGTTTTCAGCTCTTATGATTTTATCAAAAGGCTGATGAGAGCTGGTGTTTTTCAGAAAGCCTAAGCTCTTGTATGAGAATAACTACTTTGTTTTGAAGTAAATGTAAGATTCAAGGGAATAAATTAAAAATAAGCTGAAATGTGCCTTGAGTACATTTGATAGAATCAGAAAGAAAATAAAAGGACCCAAATACGTATATTTTTGTAGTAGCTTTCAGTTCCTGATATCAAAACTTCTGTCAGTTTCTTTTGCTTTTCTGTTCTTCTCTGCCTTACTTACCCATGCTTACTGCAAAACCCCAGTGCAAGAGCCCCATTTGGAAGCAGGCTATTTTGCCAGCCTCTAGGCAGGAACAGATTGAGAGAGGGGTTCTGTCGTAACTCAGGCAACCAAGTTAAGAAGAAGATGACAGAAAAGGAATACTATCACCCTAGTTTATAAATAGGAAACTGAAGAGAGTAGTGATTGCCTTGCCCAAGAAAACCGAAGTTTCAGACAAAACTATGAAGCAAAATTGCAGGTTTCAGGAGAACTAGTCTGCTGTTTTAATTACAAAACTAACAGGGTGTCTTGTTTTTTTTCCTGCCTGCTGCAATAACTGCTTTTGCACCATTGGCTTGCCGGTATTAGAAGAACACAGTGAACGCCTGAGACAAAAAATCATCTCTCAACCTTCCTCTTCAGCTACCATCCCATTGTCTTTGTCTCTAGATCTGTTATCTTCTCTGCTTTCTTCCTCTATACATTCACTAGATAAACTTATCTGCTTCTAGTGTTTCATCTTCCTTCTCTGCAATTCTGCTTTGTGATCAATCTTTCCCTTAGTATCTTGATTTCATCTGTCTTTTCACCAGATTACCCTCCACTTCTCTAAGCATTTTCTACATTTCATTAAGAAAGCTCCAAACTTTCTGAAAAACTTTTTTTTGCCTGGACAAATTACACATTCAGAATCAGATCTAAGCTACTGTGGCTCATTGATGCAAGTACTCAGGTAAACATATGTAAGGGATTTAAGCAACAATTTTCATTTGTAGAAGATTTAATCAACATTTCTAAAACACAGTTTTCAGAAATCAGCATCTTTGTCATAAATTAAGAAAGAAAATAGCCCGGGTTTGTATCCATAGGTAAACCAATGAAGGGATTGCTTCAAATTTTGCTGCCTCTTCATGTCAACATTTGTCTGCTGCACAAACATCATCCTTATATCTATGTCCATGTACATATGTCTATGTAAGGAAATATATGAGTAAAAACCCAGTGTAAATCCTTAAGATCTGGACAGGCTACATAACTGAAATGTAATGAAAACATGTAGTGCTTGTCTCCTGAAGGATGATTCAATCTGACTCTCCATGGCTCTTTCAGGGTTCCATTTAATCAGGGTTTAAATACCTCTGAATAAGAATATAACCTATCAAAGATAAAACATTCATTTTAGTACTCTTGGTAATTTATATTGGCATTATGTCATTTTGTGTTCTTGCTAATCTGATGATAACCACATGTTCAAAACTTCATGCACACATTTTGGAGGAAGTATACTGTGTTTGTTTGGGTTAGCATTACATTTAGCTTTTGTCTGTTCCCGTATTTGTTTTCTTTCCTTTACTTTTGCCTTTCCTTTTTTAGAGGCTGCTTTTTGTCCATTTATATTCCAGCTGCACCTTCTCAATTTTCTCAGGTTCATTGCTGGTTTCACTATCCTGTATCAGCTCTTCTACTTCACCATGCATGATCTGTCAGCAGGACAATATGATCTGCAGATCAGAAGCAGTTTAGCAGTTATTAATTTGTGTTGAATGCTTTTGTGGCCAGTCAAGTCTGTGAAGGACACATCTTAGGCGAACAACAAAGATCAGTAAAATGATGGTGTTTCTCTTTTCCTTTTCAATGGTTTCAGACCTTCAGCATATTGCTTTCCTTTGTGAATTAGATGCTTCCTGTAGCATTAAAATTGGAGGCAGTCTTTCTTTTCGAATTTTTTTTTTTTTTGCTTTTTTTAAGCTATCTTGTGACTGTTAGTTGGTGCAACTGAATACTGGAATTCAGAGTAGAGTCTCTCTTCTAGAGAGAGTGGAAAAAGAATTTTGGGGAAGAGACAGGAACAGACTATGGTCTGCACAAACCAACTCTAGGATGAAAAGTTGGTGTTGAGGTCTGGCCGAAGAAGGGGGGAAAACCAAGGCAAAACAGCAGTTAAGAGCAAGGAGTGCAGGTAGTGGGCAGGATTCTCATGGAAATAATTGAGGGGAAAGTTGTAAGATGGTGGGGCAGAGGAGAGACTGCAAGTTTGGAAACAAAATTGTTTTGGAAATGAACAAACATATACAACCAAGAGAGCTGTCCTAACTTTTAGATTTTCTGAGTGACTAAAAATCCAGCCAAGAGTGTTCTCTTGTATGGATTTTCTAGTAGTAGTATTTTATGCATAAGTTCATATGCAAGTGCTTTGAATAATTTTGTTTTAAAGCCTGGTGATGTTGCAGCATCTAACTCTTAGGCACACTTCTGGCTAGAGAAACCTCTAGCCTCCAAATACCAAAATCTTCTTGGAAAACAGCTGATTGTGTTCTTTCCTAGCTTGCCTAGGGTGGAGATGTTAAAAAAATGGGTTGGATGGTGAGCACAGGTGTTAAAGCAGGTAACCAGCCCCTAAAATTGCTAGCAAACACCCAGAACATGGAACTGTTCTGTTCAAACACTCTCTTTTGTCGACATACTTAGCCTGACACCAAGTATGGTCTTCAGTGAAGTCCCCCAGGAACACCAGGCTGTGGATGAGGCTCTGCAGGATGCTGGTGGCATCAAGTCCAACTTGGACAAGAAGGCTCAAAGTTCTCTAAAAGCATCTATAAAATTAATAGGTTTGATCTAGGCTGTGTTGGAAAAGTTTGGCACTGTTGTCTGTCCTGGTAATAGCAAATAACCATGTAGGGTTTAATAACAAGTTATGTTCACCAGCAGAATTTGTGGCACTTCCCACACCACAGTAAGGAAAACTCAGTAGGAACTAAAAGATAGCGGTAAAGAAAACAAGTACAACATCTCAGAGCCTGTTTTAAGGCTTGTCATTACAGTTGAATAGAGTTAGTGTAAATGAATTCTGTTTTCCCAGAGGCATCAAATTCCTCCTGTCAAGACAGTCTCTCAAGGGAGACTTGAAAGTCTCTCACTGCCCTCCTGCATTATTATTATTGTCCGTAAAATTTTCTTGCTATTGGTGTAACTAAAAATCGAGTTTAAGATCAGAGAAAATATTTTGTCAAGAGACTCAGACAGGCACAACTGATGGATACTAAGCAAATATGTACTGCATTTTATGTTCCTCTGAGTGCACTACAAAAATATAAAAAATAGTTCATTTTACTAAAAATCCAGGTGGTAAATTCATGCTACTTTTTGCTACTATGAAATTGAAGAGTGACCCAGTACTGCCATCAAATCTGACATATGAGTGATTTTTTAGACTTGTAGGTTCAATTTTCAACTGGTGGGGTATGTCAAATCCCTGAAAACTGTCAGACCATTGTAGTGATGTTTATTGCTGTGACCATACCAGACTCTTCAGCACGAAGACCATCACTTTACATATGTGGTCAATGCTCAGCAGACTGCAAGCAAAGAACAAGATGGGATACATAAAGTACAGCCAGCTTGATCCTGTTCATTCTAGTCAGTTTAGAGAGAATGTAGAAAGCAAGCCCACTGGCAAAGATCAAAAAATGGAATTGAAACAGAACTTACTGAGAATATCATAGCAAAATAATTTTTCATTTGAAAATGTCTGTCTGGGAAAAAACCAAAATCTCTCAGCTTTGGTGTGAAGTTTCTCTGGGTTCTTGAGGAAATTTCTCATCAAACCTTGACTGTATGCTTTAGAATGGCAATGGCACTGAGCTAAGTTTGCCTGGTTTAAGTTGAAATTACACAGACTTTTGGGACTTCAGCCTCAGCCTTTTCTTAGTGAACTTTGGTGAGCATTCTCTTATCTCCCTAGAAACTTGTCCAGTTAGTAAAAGCAGTTGAATTAAGGAGCTGAAGCTTTATTTCTCATCTCAGAAAAGACTGTAATAGAAAGGATGTAACTTCTCTCTCTTCACATAAATACTTAGTTATAACAGTACAACAGATTTAACAGAAAAAATTAAGGGGTCTGTTTATATGCTCCAGGTTTGAATCAAATAGTAAGAAACAGAACCTTCTAATTATCACAAGAACCATTGAACTAAATGCTGTTCTAGAGTGACTTTTTTCTTTGCCCCTGCTGCTCTGTTGTATGGGAGACAACACCTGCTTCTTTTCCTGTGTGAATTCTAATTGTTCAATGTCAGATAATTGCTCTTATACCTAGTACTACCAGGTTGCTTAGTGTTGTATTGTGTTTTATATGTTTTTTTATAATTGTTCTGTACCTTGGTTTATCCCAGTTCTCCCCTATTTCAGTGGTTCTGCCCATGCTGCCTCCTCCCTCATCCCCTCCCTGGTGTCCTGTCCCTCACTCAGCACCCCATCCCTTCCCCTAGAAACTTCTGTCAAGGGCGTCGAGTGACTGGTTCAGGAACCGGGGTTCCTCCCACAGGTTACCCCCATTGGTCTCCCCAGAGACCCATCTTCCCAATGTCCAGATCCCCATGTTTCCCCATTGGCTCCCTAGCTTTGTTCCCTCCTCCCTTATAATGTACCTGGTAGCCCAGAGCTTGGTCTTTGAAGTGAGATTGTGCTGGGCTCGAGGTCCCTGCCTGAATAAACCTGGACTGACCACTCCATTCGAGGTCCACTCCTTTCTTCCACCGCAGTCCTATTCCTGCTCACCCGCCAAGGCGAGAGCCTGAGCCCCCTCCTGCCCCTCAGAGATCGGGAGAGGATCCCTGCAGCTGTGTGTGCCATAGCCAGCCGGGACCCCCGAAGGGGCTCGCGGAGGCACCTTTATTACAGCTTAGGAGCATTTTGCAAGTATATGCTTCCCCTTTAGCTGCTCTGGACAAGAAGTAGATATGTAAAAGTTGTAATGTTACTCCAGAATTTCACTTGACTTATCCATTTAACTGATTAGATTATGATCTTATTAAGCTTTTATTTACAGTGAAACCAGATCTATAGATTTAATTTATTTATTACTGCTTGATCTATCTTTGAATTTCATACCTTTTTTCCTTTTTGTTCTTGGTTTGTTACTGTTTATTTTAACTTTCACTGAGAGTGTTTTTTTTTCCTCAGGCTTGTTGGTAATTGAATCAATTTAAAATATTATCTCCTGGTCCTAGTGAGAGGTCATATGTGGATGCTATGTTTACTTATTCACTGACAAATCGTGGAGGCATCAAACAGTCAGTACCAAGAAGAACTCCATGAAACCAGATAAGGTAGTGGCTGAGGGCTCCAACTTGTATTCAGCAGTGGACAGAAATCACAGGCTGAAGTGACTCTCCCTGGCCTTGCCTTGTTCTCCAGAGGCAACTTGTAGGGACAAATAAAAATTATGAAACATCTTCTGAATCACAATTTAAGCCAAACACACTGAAATGAATGAAAAAAAATGGATTTCAATCAATTTGTACATGCTGTGCATATCTCTGGTACTTTTTTTAGCCATCTGGTTTACATCTACTGTTTTTTAAAAGTGAGATTCCTGAAACCTGCCAGCAGAACACAATAAGTATTTTTGGGGGTGTGTACTAGCAATTTGGTGTGGTATCCAAAAGTAGGGAGACAAAGACACTCAGAACTCAGCTAAATAGGTCAAACTGTACATGTTTTTTCAAAAAATATTTTCTTCATGATGAGTTTTCTTCGGCACAGACTTCAAGATTTAAATCAATATTCTCATTAAG
The DNA here is from genome assembly GCA_013400575.1 of Peucedramus taeniatus. Lineage (NCBI taxonomy): Eukaryota > Metazoa > Chordata > Aves > Passeriformes > Fringillidae > Peucedramus > Peucedramus taeniatus. The sequence goes on from WBNO01017284.1 coordinate 37,879, forward strand.
TAGAAGTATCTCTGTTTTTAGAAATACATTTAAAGGGTGGAATAAATAAAATTAATTAATGCTTTCATTTTTGGAGGTGTGGTCCAAAAGCATCACATTGTTCAAGCAACTTCATAGCATTTACAGTTAGCACTACCTCATAGCATTTAAAGTTCCGTGGTGGAACTTTAAATGCTATGAGGTACCTAATTCCTATCAAAACTTTAAGATGAATAGCATTTCTCCTTTAAAAGAAGCAAAAATCTATTATCTAACAGTGTAGTGAGTTATGAGGTTCCTCATTTCATGTTTGAGCCAACTATGTACACAGAGAATGACTCTTTATTGGAACACTGCTAGTTTTTAGAACTCTTCTATGAGCTTGCTGTTCCCAGTCATATTTGTACTCAATTCTAGGCTGTTCCACAGTCTATTCCTAAAACAAGAGAAAAAATCTACTCAGTAAGAAGCTGGGTTGTTAAGGTACTTGCTTGCACATTTTGCTGATGGAGAGTGAGCTCTGTACTTTCAGTTCTGCATTGTGCATGGGTTTCACTAACAGCACAATGTCATTTTTTTCAACTTTAGTGGTTGGGTAGATTCTGACACACCAGGAAAATGTATCTATTTCAATTTGGTATTTAACAAGGTGCACAGATGGTGTTAAAAAGCAGGTAGAAGTGGTTAATCACCTGTGAATTTTAGGCATTTTTCTGCTGTCCATAGAGGACTTGAGAAGTGCATTTACTGCATGGGTTTCTCCACCATGATTTGCATTTTCATGGTTGTTTTCAATCAATCACCCCAAAGTGGTTGGCAAGTCTCTTCACTCCAAAGCAGTGAAGACCTGCCCATGTCCACATTCATAGCACAACAAATTATTTGGGCCCTGAGTCATGGTATTTGGTGCTCATGTTCAGGCAAATCCGTACCTCATCGCACCCTGGATTGTTTCATTTTACTGACACCATCTGTTTCTAGAGCCTCAGCCAATTTGTATTCCATTTCAAAAGTTGTCCCCTATGCTCTGCTTTCTGACCTTGTAAATTGATCTCCTGTACAGTCTGTAACAAATACTTTCCTGAAATCTGGATTAATTATGTCAATGATTTCATATTTTATCAATTCAGCAATGCTTTGAAATGACCCTAATACATTTGTCATACATGATCCTCTTTTAGCAGAACCAGGCAGCTTTCCCTTTAGTAAATCACATTCCTAAATGAATTGTAATCTGCCTTATAAATGTTTCCATTATCTTGCTCACTACTACAGTCAGTCTTATGAGTCTGTATTTCACTGGGTCTTCCCAGTGTCTCTTTTTGACAGCTACTGAAGACACTAAACAATGAAGTGCCTTTCAGGTAAATATTAAGTGCTCCTTAAAAGAAGAAGAAAAAAATTAAAACCTAATAAGATGTACTCCTGGTGTTCAATAGTAGTTTTAAAGATTCACTTAAATGAATGGACAATAAAGGAGGATTTCTTTATTGCTGGCAGTTAGAGGCAGTGATGGATCATGGCATAGACATTCTCAGTATGGCCAAACAATTTCAGTGTATAGAATTTTATATAGCTACAGCTAAAATTCAATGAACTGATTCAGAAGGTTCAGGATAAACTATAACAATAAGTTAAACCCTTAAATCGATTTGGTATTTTAAAAAGATAGGGAGCAGGAGATGTCATCTTCCTTCACAGATCTAACTTTAACTGGAACTGTAAATCCAGAGGAGAGTATTGGTGGATAAGAGTATATAATGTGTGATTTAAGACCCGTCCTGGAAATCAGTGAGGATTTGTGTACACCAACTCTAAAACATTATCAGAGCATTATAAGGGTCCACCCAGAAAGTTAGGAGGATTTTTTTTTAAGAATAAAGATAAATTTCATATCTTAAAGAGGCTATTTTTGAAGAGTACCAGGCAAGATGAGAAAAGAAAATGACTGTGAAAGAAGCAGCAGAGTAGCAGAGGCATAGATAACCACTCATCCTACTATCCTCTCAAGATACGAGCTGAGGATGATTTCTATCAATGACTTCCAAATATAACATTATTCAGCTTTCATTATGTTGTCAATCTAATTTGAATGTAAGTTATTCGGAGCACATGGCTGTTTTGCCTTTGTGTTTGTCTGTAAAGCACTGCTCCCCCAAGCCAGGAAAAAAGAGAATTCTTGGATTAGAGGAGATAACGTCCTCACTGAAAGTCCTGTGTACAAATGCTTGTTTTCTAATCACCTTTGTGAAACCTACCCCTGCTACACCACACAGAGAAATTCTTCTTCAAAGTAAGAAGAATTGCAGCTTATTTTTTACTAACCCTGGAACAGCCTCTCTGCTTTATGAGGAATGGGAGAAAGTCCCGCCAATTTACATTAGATTCTAGGGAAAAATACCACCTGAATGCCAAGGTTTGGCTTTGGTGATGACCTGAAGTTCACAGAACTCTCAATATTGAACAACCTTCATGTCTGAGATGAAATCCTGAATTCTCACTGAAGTGAAATAGGGTTTTTTCATTGACCTTAGAAAAGCAAGGTTTCAATTCTTCTTTTTGAGATAGGAGTTATTAAAGTTTTTGCATTCTGTGGCATGGTTACATAAAATTGAGTGCTATAGAGATAGCCCAGAAGTAATACAGAAAATATTATCCTTAGATCTGCAAGATGTGAGAGAAAAGCCAAAAAAAAAGCTTATGTGCACGTTCCTTATCTTAACTCTAAATAAAAGCATAAAAGTTTAACTGAAGAACAATTAAAATCTGAGAGCATGCTGTTTATTAGCCTACTGAGTAATTTTTTAGATCTCAGCTTCCGTTTCCCATCCTCTCCCTCTTTACAATGAATCTACTCTAAATCTCCCTGGTTTTTGTTGTGTTGTATTCTCCCCCTCTTTGTATTTCTTTTTCTTTCTGCTCTTTGACTCTAGATGGGCCCTTTTTCTATCTGACTTTATGTGTCTTCCTGCCTTTGAGCAGGGCCTGACTGAGGAACTAGTTCATAACTATAAAACTCCAGACTGGAGAGGCTTTCCCTGAATCCCCAGATCTGCCACTGGCCAACCCATGGTTCCAATCTCACTCTCAGACAAGCACAGTGAGGACCACTGTCTCTTGTGTAAGTCTGCTGGTTCTTTTTGGTCATGAGCTACATGCGCAGCTGGATCAGAAGCCATTGCAGAGCACCTGCGAGGCACTACAGCACACCCTACATGAGCCTCCAGTAACACAAGCCACGGATAAAGTCAGACCACAGGAGTAACTACTGGCAGCAGACTGAGCCCCACACTGACCAGGGTGTAAGCACAGGCTGTGTGTGACAAACATGGGTCTGTCATGGTGCTGTTGGACCATCACCTTCCCAGGAGAGACACACAAGAGCTGGGTCCAGCAGATCGATCCGTGGCTCTCAAGGGAATTCACACTGCTGGTCCCTGTGAGTGTGGGTCAGGCGTATGAGGCAGGACTTCAAAAAATGTCAGTTAATGCCAGCACAAAAATTGACCAAACAAGATGAATACCTACCATAAAAAGCCAGGGATGTAAAAGGTAGAGACTTGAGCTAAACCAAGTGCATTGAACATCCATCTGAGAATACAGTGGGAGCAGTTGAACCTATGAAGAAAAATACCGGCTCTACCTCAACAGACAAAGAAAAAGAAAAAAAAAAAAAAAGAAAATCAAAGGAAAGTTAAAGGGCTAAAAAGAAAAGGAAGCTATTACTTGGGGAAAAGCCAGGGGGTGGTTTTTGCCTTCATACACCAGGATGAACATGTGTTATGTTCTGGTTATGGGAGCTGGACTACCTTCTTTTCACAGCAGCAAGAGGTGTGTTCAAGCATGTGATGCAAAGCATGGCCAGTCCAAGAACACTGAGCAGACCAGTTAGAGGAGCTGGTGTGCAGCTGCAGAATGGCTCAGTGGGGAATGCCTGCTCACCAAGCAGCACAAAGCATGAAGGACAGGCATGATGCAGAGGAAGAGGGAGAATAATGGTGTTTTTAATCCTTTAGAGACTAAAACACAGCCAAGCAGAGGCTGACAGGTAAAAGATTCAGCCTCTTAACTACTTACAAAGGGTGCAGAAACAACTTGGACAACACCAAGCTGACCTGAAAGCACATCCCTCTGGCAGAGTCAAAGCTCTAGGGCATTACCTGCCAGCAATCAAGTCTGAGTGCAGGCACTAAACACCTCCCAAGCAACAGGAGAAAACAGTACAGGAAAGCTGAGGAGAGGCAGATTCTCAGGAGAATGCTGGACACGAAGCTACTCATCTCCCAGCCCATGTGGAGTGGTCCTGGCATGGAAGAGCAAGCTGCCCACTGGGCAAACTACACACAGAAACAAGGGTGTTATGTGATCTTACATGTAAGTGAAAAATGGCAGGATTTTGTGACTTTTCAAGGGTCTGATTCATAATTTTTGGGTACCAAGTGAGTAGCAGTAGTATTTCCAGTTCTGTTAAACATTCCCTGCTCAAAGATCCATTCCACATATATCATACTTTTTCTGAATTTTACAAAAACTAAGCATGGTAGAAGAAGATTCAGGAAAAAGCCAATTATGATAAAAGGATGGAAAAACTTCATTAAGTTGAGCAGTCCACAGAATAGGGTTTACCCTATGGCTTATCTACATGAAAGGCAAAGAGCTGTCCTGTCCTATGCAGGCTGCACCTGAGATGTTCTCCCACAGACATCTTGCGGGCAGCAGGGCTGTGTTGGTGTGTGTGACCTGGACCATGAGTGCCACACCAGCAAGAGGCCGTGTGGGAGTGAACTCCCCTACTGCATCTCCTGTTGGGTTCATGCCTGCCAGTACAGCTACCATTTGTCTTTTCTTTTTAAGGTAGTGATATAAATCAGCTCCCAAGTTTTATACTGGCATAATGTTAGGGTGAGAGCAGTTAGTAACCAGTGGGGGAAAATACACTGCCACAAAAAATAAATAAAAATTAGGTGTTCTGTTAGAGTATTGGGGCATTTCAAGCCTCAGGGATTATTCATGTAAATGAATCTTGTGCTTATTCTGTCAGGGAGCACAAATCAATAGCACATGAAGAAATAAGAACCAGCAGTCTTAAAATCCCAGATGAAAACAAACCACACAAATCAGATCCAGTATAGATTTCAGGACCATTCTCTTGATCAGAGAGAATTTTTATTCCGTAAATAAAGTTGTTAAAGGTGACCCCACGTTAGAGTGAGAGTTTTGAATTTACCTCCCAAAACATCTGAGGTGTTTGAAGCACTGTTTTTCTTTTGGATCAAGCCCAGAAGGTCTGAAAATATGGTTAATTCGGACAGCCTATGAAGGTTTGATTGATCCCAGAGCTCTCTTGGCATAAAGATTTATTGACGTGTGCTTTCAGGAAAACATAGCTGACTGTCCACTGCTATCACTATGAGCGCCAGATTCCCCACAAAAACTAACAGCTTAGCTATGACTCTAAATAACTACTACAGAATTTTTTAAAAAATTATATTAAAAAGTGATTGCAGTGAAGAGAAGTCAGTCTTGATATCAACACCATTAGCAATGCAAATATCTGGTATTTCCCTGCTGCCCTGTCATCTGCTCACCAGAGTCACAACATTGAGGAGTTTTCTGCCTCCTTGTCTCTGAATCCTGAGTTTCTGCTAGCTCACATTTTCCAACTGTTTAGAGGCATATGAAAGCAAGGTGTTGAAACAGAGGAAGACTTTTCCTTGGTCACTTGAGCCTTGGATTTGGAGACCTAAATTACCTGAGACTAATCTAAATTACCTAACTTGCTTCTAATGAGAATGAGTTACAAAGTTTATTTTGAATCAGAATGGCCTTCAGTCTATGAAAAGCATGTTTTGCATCTCACAGGGTATGTGCAATTCTATAGCAGAGAAATGCAGATTCAGCCCCTATCTGCACTAGCCATATTGGTACCCAGGTACCTTACCTTATCTGTGTTTAGAAGTCTTTTTTCAGCAAGAGAGCATCACTTTAGTCTTTCCACAGCTTGTTACGTTGTTTACAATCTTACTCAGACTGCTGTTGAAAATGCTTTTTTCCTTTTCCCAGTATGAAGTTACAACATGCTGTTACTGTTTACAGCAAATAGGCTGGCATGACTGTGCAAGCTGAGGAGGAACACACATGCAGTGGTAGATTTGCTGTAATGCTTTCACAGAAACTTGAATATATACTATTTTTTAATAGTTTTACTATCAAAATAACTCATTTTGTTAAGGAAAAGGAGAAACCCTCTAAATTATTTGTGGAAAATGTTATGGAAATAAATAATTCGGAAATGTTACCTGCTGCCAGTAATCTCTTAAGAACTGGCCCAATTTAAGTGACCTCTTAAAGAAATATAATACTACCTGGTCTGTTTGGAGGTAGTATATACTTTCCAGGGGAAAAAAAGGAAAAAGCATTAAAAATTAGTGCAAGGAGAAAATATAATTCTGATTAAATTACTTCCAATTTAACTTTTACCTATAGAACTCAGTCTGTCAGATGCTCTACCAAAGACATGGTCTAACCTCTAGGGAACAGTCACACTCATGACCCAGAGCAGGAGGCTGCTCTCTGAAGTTGTGAAATTGCTTCTAGGTATTTGAAGCCTATATGGAATTTTTTCTCCTGTCTTTAGTCCTCCAGCATAGTGTGTGTATTCATGTACGTGGACTAAAACATGTTGCTCTCTCTTGGTAATACAAAAAACCTTGCCGACTAATGCATCAAAAGCACTTTTGTGCCTATCATAAAATCATAGAACTATAAAACCGAACTCTGGAGCTCATTTGGTCCAACACCTTGCTCAAAGCATGGAAAATGTCAAAGTTAGGTCAGGTTAACAAGGCTTTGTGAAGTCTAGTTCTGAGTGTCTCCGAGGAAAGAGATCCTACAACCTCCTTGGGCAACACAGTGTTTGACCACAGTGAATGAATTCATTTCCTTCTGTCTGATGGTAGAAGAAAGTGATGACCCGATGGGGTCCCTCCCAGCCTTACCTGTTCTGTGATTCTATCTAACCAGAATGTCCATTAGAGCAACTTGTGTCTGTTGCCTCTTGTTCTTCTACTGCGTAATACTTAACCAGAAGAAAAATGTATTCTGTTCCATCTAACTCTACACAGACCTACCCATATTACAAGGCAGGGAGAATAAAGACATTTTCTGGCTATTAGAAATTCTTTTTGCAGGCTGCCTTAAATTAAATTATACTGTCAATTCTCCACCAACAAAAATAATGGCTGAATTCATTGGTTTTTATTGATGCATTACATTGGTGTTGAGATACAGGATTTCCCATGCCACAAGGATTAACAGGTTTTCATCTATGTGGTAGAAACACACTAGATTTTTCACGTTTATGAGAAATATGAAGAACTAGTGATATTCACTCTCTTTTTCTTTAAAACGTGTGGCAAACCTGTAACCACTGAAATAGCTGGTTAACTGTTATAAATGCATTTATATTACATATAGGTAGAGTGTGTGGACAGGAGATTACTGTACAACCTTAATCTAGACTGGCTTGCTTTATTTTTGTTCAACTGAGTTACAAAGAGAGTCTGAATTATAATATTTTCTTTAAAAATTAACAATTCCATTAATCGTAATTATTTTTATACCCATAGGAAAATAATAAATTAGATTACTACATTGATAATACTGGATGATTAGGAAATATTACAAAGGCTGCCACAATTTCTTATGTCTTCTGAGGTGCCTGCTTCTACCTAAGAGCAGTGGAAGAGGTCAGGGCAGCCCTCAGACTGTTTGGCTGGATGTTCAAGGGACATATTGTCATCCTGCTGATATTCCTCTCAGTCTAGCCCTAAGTGACTTGGTCATGGACCTATGGACTTGGGGAAGAGTAGAAGATGTAGCTCAGGTGTTCAGCATCCTGTTATGGGGCCTAATTGTATGCCTAAGTTGAAGAGCTCCAAGTATCCCTTACAGCTCCAGTGCACTGGAATTACTCATGCACTCTCTAGAGGGACCTAGGTGGTCATAGCAGTACTAAAGAAGAAAGAAACTGATTTAAAGGCAGAGACCAGCTGTGTTGCTTCTTTTCCAGGCTGGTTGAAGTCACTAGTAATAGTAGTCCCTTTCTCTTTTCTAGGTCTGTAATTTTGATACAACTACAGTTGGAGAAGGAGGCTTTCAGAGCACTTGTTTTCAGAGTCTTGCTTTTTGTAATGACAAGACTATGTAAGAAGTACAACATTCTCAGCTGAGCTCTGGTTCAGACATTGTTGACTGAGGTGAAATAGCACAAATGTGGCAGCTGTCTAGATATTTACTTAGACATCACCCCGATTGGGAGTACACTGCAGTGCTGACGTGTTCAGACAACCTCCTGTACCTTGAGACTGAGAGCTCAAATCCTATTTATGGAGTGGTGCAATGGGGAGACAATCTTCTCCCCTGGCTCCTGTGTCATGATGGATAGAAGGGGAGAGTTCAGCCCACTGGTGGGGATATGGATCCACTGTGCAAAGCAGTTAGGATAGACTTTGATCCATGGTACCACTGATTCAGTGAACATTTCAGTGTATTACACAAGATGTGATGTGGCCTTGCTTTTCTTCTCTTTGTTCCATTGAGCACATGTGCTGTAATTTCTTCAGCATCAACGGGAGCAAACCTAGAGCTGCTGCAATGTAGGGAGATGGGCAAGAGCTGGGAAACCATGGAGTGAGGCATCCTGTTAACTAGAAAGAGGGACATGGCTTAGGTACCATATCATGGACCATGGCAGAGGTGGCTTGAGCATCATGAGGTCCCAGAGGGGAGGATGTACCCATGCTTCATGGGTCATGAGGACCATGACAAATCATCAGTCCCTTGAGGGCTCAGACTTGCCAGCACTGCATAAGCCTACCATTAGTGCCTTTAACTCAGAGTGTCACTTGTGTGCTAGGGCTCTTTCATGCTTCCCTTTCCTGTTTGCAGAGGCTTGTTTAATTTTGCTAACGACTCTGAATGAAGATAAGGCCCGTGTGTGTAATAACAGACTAAAATTAAACTTCAAACAAATTATCTGTTAGGGTTTAGGAAAATCTTATCTGGGGAGGAATTAATCCTTGCAGCTTGTTTTGGGGCTTTAGAAGGCCACTAGGGATTTGAAAGAGAACAATTTTTCAGGCTGGAATATACACACAGCAACTGGAACAATGTGCATAATTCCGTGGATATGATAAAAGAGAAAAAATCCCAAAAAGGCACATAAACATCTGAAGTTGTGCTCCCCAGCCAGCATGAACTGACTGCAAACTAAATGCAGCTGCTGTAGATCATCAACTGTCACTGTCAAAGCCCTGGTCTCTTTGTGACTGATGTCCCTGCTTCCTTTGTCACTGTGTATGAGGACAATTCTGTAAATCAGCTCTTGTGCCCTAGTGCTCCCTGCTTCCCTGCTGCAGGTTTGGAAAGCGGCCATTGCACCCTCCCAGTGACATCACGATGCTCTGAGAAGATGATGTTGCTCAGTCCAGCATACTAATCAAATCAGCATAGAGGGGGCAAGAAGTGCCTGTGGGGGTTACTTTGCTGAAACAATGCTCACGTGGCTCAGCCTGGTGTTAGGAATGGAATGAGAGGTTCGCATTCAAATAGGGCTGGCAGAGACTGGGAAAAGTCAGCCCCATTTGAATGCTACCACCCCATAAAGGCTTGAGGGATGTAGTCCCAGAAACAATTTCAGACTAACACTTTGCATTTGAAGTTCACTATTGTCTGTCTGGTAGACAATAAAGACAAAGACAGGAAGACCTCTTGAAACATCTTCTTACCCTCATACCCCAGAGATACCTTAAATTTCCTTTTGCAAGAGGTTCCTGGTAGAGGTATTTCATCTTTTTCCATTCATTTTTTCTTTCTTTCATCTTAGCTGTCCACACCAGTTGAAAAAAGAGGGTGAAAGGGCTGTAGGAAGAGGGAATAAGAGAGAAAAGGAGCTTTAACAGCCAGGAGGAAATAAATGGGTGGTCTTTGGAAGCATAAACTAGACCAATAGTGAGGAAAGTCACTGGGGGGTGAGTCCAATGTTTACTGCTTTTTGGTTTTCTTCAGCATATTTTTATTACAGTTCTAGGGACATAGATTATGCAAGGTTCACAGTGAAAAGCCCTCTCAGAACTGCACAGCAGTACTAGAAGAGAAACTGCTGGAAAACATTGTCTCAAATTTTCATTATCCTTAACCACACAATGGGGTAAGATGCAAGTCTTAGGTGGAAACATGCAGTGCCTGAACTCTGCAAAGGTTTTCACAACACATGCTATGTATTCCACTACTATTTTGAGAATATTTGACTACATTGCCATGCTGTCAGATTGTTACGATTTGGGGTATTTAGAGCAACCAAATGAGTAATAGAATGGGCTAAACCTGCATCCTGAAACCCCAGAAGACTGAATGCACTCATTCATCCAAAACATCTGACTGTATTCCCTGAAGCTGTTTACAAAGAGGAATATCTTGCCTGAGACAAGGGAATATAGTCAGAAGCTCAGAACACAGCAGGAAAGCATGTACAAATAAAGAACAAAACACCCATTCCCCCTCTTTGATAGGTGGTTTAGATTCCTTCCCATCCATGTAGACAATAGCTCTTTGGCTACTCTCCCTTCCCACCCCCTCTTCCCTCCTCACAATTTGCAGCAGTAGTCCTTTGGTATTTGCAGGTCTGTTTCCCACCTGAAGAGCCCCAAGTCACTTCGTGACCTACCATAATTATGCAATTTATTAGGAAGTTAAACAGATGAGACCTCACTGAAGTCCAGATGTGCTGTACTACCCAGCCAGCACCGTGTCAGCAGTTGTACACGTCTGCATGGTTACTTTACTCTATCTCTGCTCCTCTCTTGATGCAGCCCAGGCCTAGAGATGGCTTAGCACAATGTGTGGTCTGCCTGAAACCACCTCTGTCTCCAGAACAGGGCTCCCTCCACTACCTGAGCTGCTTGTGACCCTATCTTGCTTATCATGAATCTCAGGTGTCAGCAGAGGAATTGAGACATAGGGAAGGCATGATCTTTGAAACAATATTTTCATTTCAAAGAATCAGAAAGCAAAGAGGAGACCTCTTCTTTACTTCCGAATTTTCTGCCAAAGACACCAAATTTACAGTCACTGAAGCACAGTGGCACACCTGCATCAGTGTGTAGTGCAATGATGCCCAGCCCAATAAAAACATGTGCAGGGTGGAGACCTGAGGATCTAACAGTCCAGAAGTGCTGTGTTGGTACAATACTTTGCCTCAGCCATGAACCCCTGTCAGGTGGGCAAATTTCCCTCGTCTGCCATTCCTCTTGGTCCCCAGCAGTGCTGCAATCACACAGATCATGGATCACGAGCATGTTGCTCTTGGTGTTTTTCTTACCTGCCTAACCACTGGCCTGGAATAAAACCCACCACAGTTTGCACCAGTTGAAGTTGTTCTTTCATGCTATTTCTTGAAAGATATTTAACAACCTGCTAGTAATCAATACCTGCATGGTCTTTCTCAGTAGGCAGCCAAGCAGGATGAGGCAGAAATCCCTAGTAACATGCAGTCATTTTTTAGTCCAGACTTTACTGGGCACAGAGGTCACTACTGGGCAATCTCTAGTCCATGCAAAAGGAGTGTGTAATCTTGGCCACATTTCAAATGTGTGCTGACCTGAAGAGTGAAAGACTGGAGACAAGTGGTTAAGTAGTTTGGTGTGCTGAACTCATGGTATAATAAACCAGCTCTTTTTTACCTTCAATTTCTATCTATAACACCCACATAGGTCTTGACAACAAAGGTATGTTTTATTGTAATGGATATTATTTGCAAAAGGCAAATATGTTTCCAAATGACTGAATTTGCTGCCATGGGAGACAACGTTAATAATTTGGGGTTAAATACAAGGAGACAAAAGAAAGCTCTCTTGTTAAATACAATCTCACTGCTTTGCATTCAGTTTTAGAGGGTTCATGAATATCTTTGTTTTCTGTAACCTTGCACGTTATTGAAAAACATCTTTCATTTGCTTCTACTCTTCACAATTTCTTCAGATATTCTATTTCCTTGCATCTGCAGAAACTGAGCTGTTTTTTGTGTGCTTGACAAACCATCAACATCTGCATGTGAAAGATTTCAGAGGGAGAAGCAACAGTAAAAAAATAGAAGATAGAATCCTTTCCTAATCGTTTTTCCTTTGATTTTCAGACACTTGTGTAATAGGATGTATCCAACAGTGAATTTTTCTGAAAATATATTTATGAGCAAATTCAGATTTGACTTGTTGACACTAGAGAACAAACTCAGTGAAAGAAGTAGTCTGTCTTGCTTGGAAGCTACTTCAGACTGAGGCTGTATTTTGATTTGGGAGCACAAACAAAAATACAGAATTATGCAGGATTAATTCCTAGTGGAGGTCATGCCTGTAACTGGACAGTTGCCTGGCACACTGAGGTTACACATTTCAGTACCTACTCAAGATCACACTGCAAAAAGCAGGGAGTGTGGAAGGGCACTGTGATCACCTGGGCATCTGCTTTCCCACACAGAATGGTCCGTAACTGTGCTGTGCCTTGGTTTCTCAGTGACAGCAATTGCCAGGTCTTAAGAAGTAAAGGAAGAGAAGGCCCAAATCCCATCCCTCGGGGTTTACACCAACTGGAACAATCTTGCTGAATTCTTAATGTAAATTAGGTGTTGCTGACTGAAATTTGCTTTGTGCATAATAAGCTAGAGGAGCAGTCGCCACATGCTGGTGCCCTCCCCAGGTGGGAGGAGCTCCCATTGCAATTTTCTGTTGCTTAGAAGAATTTAAATCCACTGCTTATAACATTCTGTCTTTTCCCCAAAGATCTGGGCACCCTCGGATGCTTCCAGTGTCAAATAACTGCCCGTCACTTACAAGAAAGAAAGGGTGTTACTTATCTATTCCCATTTCCAAATGTGGGCTCTGGGGAGTACCAGGACTGGGATCCAGACCCTGCCTCCCCTTGGGATTAGGGAGCGTTGAGCTTTCCTATCACCCAAGCTGTTACAAATAATAGAGAGCCTGATAAGCATTCTCCTTAGCCCATCCATGGAGAGACAACTGTCAACAACTCATGAGTTACCTCAGATAAAAAGGCTTGTGAAATACCATTTTGTCACAGTTGTTATGACTCCAGGTAATTTCTGCAGTGTTCACCTCAGTGTCAGTGTTCATGGATAACTACAGGTAGCTGGTGTTCTTCAGCTTAAAGGGTAAATCCTGAGCTAGCTGTCAGTGTGGACAAGTGAAGGTGAAGTACAGCAGGGTACCCATAGATGAGCCTGAGATGTTTTTAGTGAGGACAAACTTCATGCCTTGGGCTGCACTTGGGAGCAGAAGTGACTCACCCTCTTTGCTAAATTATGCCACTACGTGAGGCATGCATCAGACTTTAGCAAGCTCCTAGTTATTCCAGAAGTTAGTGTGCTGTGCCAACTCATTACTTCCTAAATAGCTCCAGTGTCAGCGCTGAGTGGTGACTTAACTGACTGCTGACATTCACTAAGGTCACTAAGTTAGGTCTATACTTAGGAACACTTTGGTGCTGCAGATGACATGGAATTGATTTAATCTATACAATGCCTTGTCTCTGATGATCCTTCCTATCACAGGTCTGACCAACATGGACAACAAAGGTGGAAGACAAAATTAATATTCAGCTCACTAACTAAAACCTGAAGAGGCATCTCAGTAAAGCAAACACTAAAGACAGCACCCATAAGGAATTGAATAGCGGCTGAAAATGTGAACATTCCTGCATTTTTCCTAAGGAATCTAGTGTGCTTCTACTGATGACTGCAGCAAATGTGCAGCATTTCTCACTGCAGAGAGCTCTTCTTGATTAGCACAGCTCTCTCTTCAGCTCACATATTGCAAATGGATCCTTCTCAGTGCTCACTGAACTGGATCTCCCTGAAAAGGCCCGGTGCCTATGGCCAGATGACAAAAGACATGTACAGCTCCATTTGGCAGCCTTGAGGTTTCAGCATCTTCATAAACTCCCAAATTCAAAAGATAATTCTCACCCCCTGTCCCAGCTGTTAGCACATCAGCAAGTAACTGGTGCCAAGCTGCAAGAACCTCTTTGTTCTCCTCTGCCCACCACACCAAAGGGCTGTGATTGGCTCCAGCTGGCCCTCATTGATAGTCTATCAAAAATATCAAAAGACAAATTATCCTCAGCTGACCTGCAGATGTTGCTACCAGACACCCTGCAACAATAAAGATAAATATCTCAGCTGTCATTTAAGGGGAAATGGCATATGGTTCTTCAAGTCTGATGATTCAGACATAATAATCTCCCAGCAATTATGAAGATAGAGGCAAAGAAAGACAATTGAAAGAAGACAAACTCTCTATTACTTTTCATTTCACCCCTAAATCTGTCTTCAACTGTGTCTGAGGAAAGCAAAGAGACCAATCACTATTTGTTACTAGCAAGGCAGCACAGGACTGGTAAGTGTGCCTGCACATATGTGCATTCCATTTTAAGCCAAAAGTGGCAGAAAGGTATTAAAGTGTCAGTTTGTTCTGTATTTCACTTTATTCCCTTGGCTTAGTCAGGTACATCCTTAACGCACATTGTAACAAGCCGTGTGAGAGCCATGTCTCCTGCAATGCTGGAGTGGGCTGGCTCAGGTGCACCAGCTGCCTGCACCTCTGTACCTGCTCTATCATATGGGGTGGGACTGGAATTCAGCATGGATGTGAGCACAGCCCTCTCCACACAGTTGTTATCCAGGATTTCTTTATCATATTCCAGCTCAAAAAGCAGTGGATTTTGTTGTTTGTTGGGGTTTTTAAATTCTACCTGCACCCATCTTAAGCCAGCAATACGGTCCAAGCTCATCCAGTCTGTTTTTGTGACAGAGAAGGAGAGCTGGCCAGGTTTTCACAGTCCCAGCTGTGTGGGGGTTTGTAGGACAAGCTCCAAATACTACAAATCATAAAAATCGGCTGGTAGATATTCCTCAGACAGAGGTAGCTGCAGTCAGTTGGTGGGGAGTAACTGCAGAACTCTGTAGTTACTCACTTCATTAAGTCTTAATTGTAACGATTGCAAGAGGCAACCCAAGCACCATAATCAGATCCTGAGGTGACAAAGAAACAGATAGTTGTAATAAGCCTTCCTCTGAAATGAAAGGCCTGCAGTTTTCTCCCCAGATGTTGATGATACAAAGCAGAGTCAGAAAATGCTGTCAGCCAGAACCAGGAGAAGACGGGGATCCAAGAGACCCCATGGCTTCAGAGTTTGCAAACAAACAGTAGGCAGATGTCTACTGTTAACCAGGGTTGCTGATTTAACTTCTGTTTCCTCTGCCTATTTCTAGCTTGCTCTCAGAAGCATCCTAAGTAAACCTACACCATCCTGTCCTCATTGTTTTCTGTAAAACTCTGGAAGAACTTTTTTCCATACTGGCAAGACCAAAGAGAAAGAAACAGAGGAGAGAGATTAATCCACATGCAGCTCTCTCCATCCATGTGCCAGCCCAGGCTCCACCACACTGACCCTGCCAGCTTTGGGTGGTGAGTACTTGGGTGGTGAGTACTTTCTTGACCCCTTGGCCTTTCATTCATGGGACCAAAATGAAGAATTAACTGTCAAGGCACACCTGCAACTGGAGGATGAGTCAGCCCCAAGGGGCTGCTGAGTCAGAAGAACTGAAACAGCCACTGAAGTTGGAAAATGAGCATTCTTGTACAATCCAGTGCTAATGTCCAAGCAGGAAATAGAAATGAACTTTGGAATAGAAGTCAACAATTACAAATGAATAAAAATGGGAGGAATGCTACCAGAAACCCTTCATTCTGGTGATGTCATGGTTCCCAAATGCCCTTCAGAAATGCAAATTGCCTACAATGTAATAAAAAGGGCATTTTCAAGAGTGTGCAGAGCTTGCATAGTTTAATTAAGCATAAACTAGGGTGACTCTTGAAAGGCAAATGATGTGGATTGCATTCTCTGAGTGACCTTGGAAGGGCAGTTATAACTTTCTCTACATGGCAATTAAGTAAACTCACACTTCATATGCTATCACTCCTATTCCTTTCCTTTATTTAGAAAGATATTTTTTATTTTCTCAGATTCCCTGATCTCACATTGATTTATCTCTGTGCTTAGAAAATGTGATTTGTTTCCCTCAAGGTAACTAAACATTTGTCTACAGCCTCACCATCTCTAGTTTTCTAATCTCTGCTTCAATATTACTTATATTAAACTTCTGGCACCTGCTTTCCTTGCTTTCCACCAAATTCTACCTAGTCTACTTTACTGACATGGCAAAACTGGAATAAGGAAATGCCTATAGAAATTTCTCATCCAATCTTTCCAAGACCAACCTAGTGGCCTTCTCTGATGGAGTGACTGTGTCAATGGACAAAGGAAGAACTACAGATGCCATCTATCTGGACTTCTGTAAAGGCTTTGGCACGGTTCCCCACTACATCCTTCTCTCTAAATTGGAGGGAGATGGATTTGATGAGTAGACTGTTTGGTGGATGAGATACTGGTTGTATGATCACATCCAGAGGGTTGTGGACAATGGCTCAATGTCTGGATGGAGATCAGTGAAAAACGGTGTCCCTCAGGAGTCTGTGTTTGGACGAGTACAGTTTAATATCTTCATTAATGTCATAGGCAAAGCAATTGAGTGCACCCTCTGCAAATTTGCCAATGACACCAAGCTGAGTGGTGCTGTTGACACAACTGAAGGACAGAATGTTATGCAGAGGGACAAGCTCAAGATGCAGGCTCAAGGAAATCCCATGAGGGTCAAGACCAAGTGCAAGGTGCTGTACCTGGGTCATGGCAACCCCCAGAATGAGTACAGGCTGCGGGATGAAGGGGCTGAGACCAGCCCTACAGAGAAGGACTTGCCGTCACCGGAGGCTGAAAAGCTGGACACGAGCCAACAGTGTGTGCTTGAAGCCTAGAAGGCAAACTACATCCTGGGCTGCACCAAAGTAATGTGGCCAGCAGGCTGAGTGAGGTGATTCTCTGCCTCCACTCTGCTGTGGTGAGACCCTACCAGTATGTGGTTCCCAGCACGGGAAGGACATTGACCTATTGGAGCAAATCCAAAGGAGGGCTACAAAAATGGTCAGAGGGCTGGAGCATGTCTCCTATGAAGACAATGAGAGAGTTGGTGTTGCTCAGCCTGGAGAAGAGAAGGCTCTGGGGAGACCTTAATGTGTCCTCTCAACACTTAAAGGAGGCCTGTAAGAAAGATGGGGAAAGTTTTTGGTAGGGCCTGTAGCAACAGGACAAGGGGTAATGGTTTTAAACTAAAAGAGCATAAATTCAGAGTAGATGGAAGAAATTTTTTAAGGTAAGGGTGGTGTAACAGTGGAACAGGCTGCCTGGAGATGTGATGGTTGCCCCATCCTTGGAAACATTCAGGGTCAGGTTGGACAGGGCTCTGAGCAATTTGATGTAGTTGAAGATGTCCCTGATAATGATGGGCATGTTGGATTCCTCATCACACAATTCAGGGACAAGAACAGCAATAGCTTATGGGGGAATAGGTACTGTGGGATAGATTAGGTTTTTGTGGTTGCTATTTGAACTGCTTTCACAGTATCAGTCTCTTATTTTGTGGGGGATCTAACATCATGTGCCCAGCTGGTTTTGTTGATTCCAAAGGTCAGTTTTGAAGTCCATTAGATCATCAAGCCTGTAGTTTTTCATAAAGGAGGCTGACTATATGGGGAATGCAAGAGTTGTCAAGTGCCTGCCTTGCTAGGAAGTAAAAAAAGAAACCCAACCAGTGTTAACAGCTCAGCTCCATTGCTACTGAGATAGGCAGTGAAAAAGAAATCTCCGTAACTCCTGGCTGTGAGCAGTGCTGCCAAGAGGGAACAGTGGTAGCAGCTCATCTCCGAGGGCCAAGAGAGAGTGGGACTGAGGGGATGAGTGGGACTCTTACAGCTGTTCTTGCACACCTGCCTTTAGCTTGACCTTTCAAAAACACCCTGCTGTGTCTTCCCCTAGAAATTTGCAGAGAAGTGACCATCCTGCATTGCTCTTTAGGAACACTTTTCTCTTGGTATCTTGTTGTGATTTTCAAGGAGTAATACTTTCCAAGGAAGATTTGAAGAATGTGGTAATGGGTGGAAAAAAAATGTTCACCTAGCAAGGGCAAAGAAAGCAGGGGAAGGTAGATGGGGAAACAGTGCTGATTTGCAACTGATGTTCCAGCTATGATGGAGTTTCAGTGAACCACACCACAAGGGCTGCTGACTCATAAAAAGGTGGAATACCCAAAAGGAAAGCAATGATCCCAGCAATTGCATCCCATTATGGTATGTCAGACATGTCTTTGATTGCACAAGCCTATAATTAGTTACAAAGTTGTGCTATTTCTGTAGAACTAAGAGGAAACAAAAGAATTACTCCCTGACTTAGTGACTAAGGATCAATGGACAATGCTCATGGGTTGCTTTAAATAAAGCATATTCACTGCTAATAGATTTTTTTTATTTTTATTTCAGAGTTAATGTCAATGATTCAGTAAAATTTAATAAATCTTAAGATTTTGTTTTGCCCAGAGCAAAGATCTGAAAGTCTTGGAAGTAATTTTAGGGCTTGGTTCCATTTTACTCACCATGTAAGAAATCTACTTAAGTATCTTAAGTATTTTTTTTATTATTTTGAAAATCAAGATCTCTTTACTTTGTGGTAAGAAAGAACAGCTCCCTCATGAACGAAACTCTCAGCAACAGCTGCGTTACTTACTTGCTAACGCTAGATGGGGTGTAAGGAAAGAGTGAAGGGGAAAATCAGGGAACAGCAAAACCTTGGAAGTCCGAACTATCTCAGGCACAGAAGAAAGATTTAACTAATTTGAGCATGGCTTTCTCCACCTTGTCAAAAGCCAAACCCGATCATAAATAGACAGGGATCCGTTTGCCCACCCTGTCCACATCTGGCAGTGTGGATCCTCACAACGTGGATATTTTAACATGTGTGACACACCACTGTTAGTCACATTAACTACATTTTATTCATAAATTGAAAGAGTACATACACATGTCAGTAGCATAGATTGCATCAGCTCCTCTTTACTAAAAAAAGCTTAATGTATATACAACTTTAAAATGCTCCTGCTGTAGCTAGTGCATATTAAATCAATGCTTATATAAACTAATGAACTTTACATAGATTTATGCATTTTAGAATACATTAAAATTATCAGTGGCATGATCTGTTATCCTTTTTCACTGTCCTGATGGTCTAACATTTCAATTAATTATGGATATGCACATCTTATTTATTATTCAAAACAGTTTCTATTACAGAATATAGGCAATGGAGACAAACCCGTGGTTGTATTTGGAAAGGCAGAAAGTATTTTCAATGATTAGCTATTTCTGTTTTTATGCCTGCATCCTGCAGCTTTTCCTTGAGAGCAGGAAGAGCAGAACAAAGCTCTTTTCGAGATGCTGCTTTTGTTTAATCCTGTGAAAAGTACAATAACCTTTTCTTAATTCAACTGGTGCTTTTTGTCCTCCCTCTTAGCTGCATTGACCTCCTGTGCATGAACTCAGCAGAACAGGCAGGCCAGTGCCTGGCTCCAGGCTCTTCCTGAGATTGGGAGGGATGCTGAGCTGGGCTTTCTGACTAACCAACACAGCTGCTCCGTAGAAGCGGCAGCCTGCCCGCAGAATTAATTTCCCTCACTCTCTTCTTCTGGTCCCACGTGAATGAGCTAGACTCCTGTGGATCACTTTATCCTCTTTATTAAGCCTGTCTCTGCAGACACCATTTTAATTTAATCCAACTTGATAGCCAAGTCTCAAAATCCCCTTGGCTCTTGAAACAGTACAATCTCCTGGTATTCAATACACAAGCCTTTTTCCAGCATCCTCATGCTTCCCTTCAAGGATCCAATTTCTCTAAACTAGCTTTTCACTCTGGCTGATGCCCCTTCCTGGGTGACTAGAACTCACAGTTGAGCCCTAAAAGAAAGTGTTGGTGCACTGAGAAATGCCACCCTCATCAGAATGTCTAAGTCTAGTGAAACTTGCATGCTTGACAGAAAAGCAATACAAAACGCTTTCCCACAACACAGGCTAAATAAACATTGCTTGCCAGCCATATCCGCTTTAAAAAGTAAACTGGTAACATAGTAAGAAGTTGCATTCACTGGCAGACATGAGTATCTTTGTTTTGTCAGATTTGTTAGCTTAATCCTAGGAGAGGTATTGCTAAACCCTGTTGCAGAGTGTTGGTTTACATTTACTGGTCTTGACTGAACCACTGGGACTGACACCAGCTTTGGGATTTGGAGGGCAGCACTCAGTATCTCAGAGGGTAGGATGGGCCAGGTTGCCAGTATAGTTAAAAACAAAACCAGGTTGAACAAATCTGTAGAAAAAAAAAAAACCCTAACACATAATTGAAAATCAAAATAAGTTATGTCTCTGACAGGCCAGTAATAACTTCATTTCATAGCAGAGAGGCAAAAGTTGGGGAAGACTGTGACCTGCCAGGTCACTGGTAGGTTATGACTCCTTATGGGAGTTCTTATACATAACTCTCTTCTGCAGCACACCTCACACCCTGGATAGCAGAAAGCCTATGAGAACATCTCTGTTAGTGATCATAGGCTATGTTTCATATGTCCAAGGGGGAAATGTCAAACTCGCTCAGCAGAAGGATGGTGAGATAGGCCTAAGTATGACGGAATAAAGGACAGTTTCCTTTGCTCCTCCTGCTTTATGCAAAGCCTCCCTACTATCCAAGGCAGCAGTGAAAGAGCAAGACGTGATAGAACAACCTAGTAGACTAAGTGGTATGGAAACTTAAATAAATATGTTGTGCAAGTGGACAAACAAGAGCTCTGATACACAATTTTGTTGGGTAAGGGGGGCAAAGAGCCTTTTTAGGAAAACAGTCCCTTGCTGTTTTCTTGAGAGAGGCTCTGTGTGCCAGGATTGTCGTATTTAGAATGACTGAATAGCTTTGTCTGTAACCACCCAAAACACCAATGAAGCACAGTTTGTCCACATGGTTCTCTTTAACCTTCAATGGATTGGCAAGCTGGCAATAGCCTGGATTCACCCAGTGGAAATCCTTCTTGGAGGCAGGATTAGCTCTAGTCTGAAACAGCTCCAACAGCTTGGTTTCAGATGACTTGGTGATACTGAAGTCACAGTTAGACTTTAGCCAGAAGGAGGATTTCCCAAATACAACTGTGATGTCCCAAACCTGAATTTGTTGCTAATGAGCCGTGCTGTGGTGGAAAACACTGGACAATAAATCACCTCATTGAGTACAGAGGAGCTACAACATGGAGTGCATCAATGTCAATATGAGTTTCAAGCAAAGCTTAAACTCTGCCTTCTGGAATGAGAATTCACAACAGAATAATGTGTTAAACACCCAGAATCTACTGGGAATCATCAGGAAAAGTATGAATTAGAGCAAATAGAATGGATTTCTGGAATACGTATTAAAACTGAGAGTGGGTGCGATTTGTAGTTGATTTGCTCATGGCATCATGCAGACCTCTGGTATTTTCTGTCTGTGTTAACTTGTTAAGATCTCACAGTCCTGAAGAGACACAGTCTTCCTAGCTACCCATTTACTGTGGGCTGGGCTACTTGTTATGCATAATTTGTTGCTGGAGAAAAGTGAATACTGGAAGAAAAATGGCAATAGATTTTGACTCTCCCTTCAGTCTACAATGAATTATAATGATGTCTTGAATTTACTGTGAACCAGAAAGATTTTGAAGAGACAACTCGGTGTATTCTGGAACGTTCCTGTTTGCTTTTACAATTCATCAGCAACCATGAAGAACTGGCTCTAATAACAAAACTTACGCTAATAAAACATTACTTTAGGAGTCAAGATCATTTTTATGCTTTGTATGGCTCACTCTTCATTTTCTTTATGAGATGTTAAACTCAAGGGAGTTTTCTGGATAAAATTTAGATCATTCTCTTACATGTCAACATTAATTCTAATGCACTGCACTCCTCTTTGAATGACTGCAGATTGCGAAGTGTCTTTGAAAAAGGATAAAATGGACATGTCATGCAGTAACCAAGTAAATGCAGTCCCTGATTAATATGCAAGTTTGAAAAGTTCATAAAATGTCATCATACTCCATAGGTGCACCCTGTTTTTGGAAAGGTCTCTTTTTTGTTTTATTTGTTTATAAATGTCATTCTACATAAATTTCACTCTAGCAGCTTTTCATAAACTCAAGTCAATGGTGATATGTTCAAATATCTGAGTGTTTCCTTTGAAACTAGAGGCAAAGAAAAAATCTCTTCGATCTGTTGACACAGCTGTGAAAGACCGTGGTGCTTGCACGTAGATTTCTTTAAATAATCTGAATATCTTCTTTTCACCATCCCACTGGTAAATCTGGGAGAAGGTATAGTCACTTCCCAAGGCTAGGTAATAATTGTTCTTGAAGGAGAAAGGCTGCAGCGTCATGGCTCCTCGGGACGGAAGAGCCTGTATCTCCACAAACTGTTTGCTATTCCATTTCATAACTCTGGAGTCACCAATGAATCTCGTGAGTGTAATGTAAAGGTCATCTTGCATCCTGAAACTTTTCACAGCCAAGACATCTTCCATGTTGGGGATTTCACTGTGTGGGACAAACTTTTTGGAGGCTTTGTTCCACTGGAGTATAATGGGCACCTGGGAACGGCTAGAGAGGATTAAATGTGATTTCCCATCTATATCGAGAAACTCAGCATCAGTGTCCCTGAACCACTCATGAAGAGACTGATACGAATAAAATCCTTTGTTATTCCACTTATACACTGTTGACAAACCCGCTTTAGAGCTATCTGCTATGACAAAAAACATTTCACTGTCTATCTCAAAAAGCTCTATATCATTTGGCTTGGAAATGCGAGATACTTCAATATCCTGGAATTTGACAAATTTTGTCCAGCTTTCATCAAACTTGTAAATGTGTGAGCCACCAAAGAGCTGTGCCACCACCACAAAGACTTGGTCACCAACAAGAATGGCTTTGCATCCCACTATGGACTGACCTATCGCCCAAGGAAAGAAAACAAAACAACACATGTATTAGTACAGCACAAACCACACTTTACACCACAGACATTACAAAATCACCCCTCTGCTTTTTTTAAACCTGCACCATCTCCTAATTTTGTCTTCTGCTACATGCCATCAGAGAGTCTTTTCAAGCTTTTTGCTTCCCAATAACTGGAGAGATGACTTGTCCCACCCTGCAATGTGTGCAAGTATGATGCACCATAAAATGCTGATTCGTTTTTATGCAAAATACATTTTATTTCTCTGTTTGTTCAAACACATGGTCCCTAGTATCCAAAACAATTATTTAAGCTAAATTTTATTATTTAAAAATGACAAGAGTTTTCATCTTGCCATTCATCAGATATCTGAAATTCTCTTATTCTTGTAATGTCTGTCTTTCCATCTTAACTAGAAGAATGAAATATAGTATATTTTTCCTACTCCAGAAGGGTTAGAGTGAGCTTTTTGCTACTGTACATAGAAATATTGATGCATCTTGTGGATATATCACCTGACATCAGGATGAAAAAGATAAATCTAACTCTGTAGTTTGTCTTATGTATTCTTGAGATTTTGTTAAACCAGAAATATTGAGGAATTGCAGTTGCCAGGAAGATCAGATCAGGTTATGGTCTGTTTTGAGAATGTCAAGTTACACTAAACAAGAACCACATCAAAAAAAGTAACAGCGAGACTATTACGATAGGTATTGTTGGAAGCAGAGAGGAATTCCTCTGTGAAGCACACACAGCTTAAGTAAAACTATAGCTGCACAAGCTCTCCAATGCATCCTTGGCCAGTCACTACAGGAGATTTACCCTGGCTCCTCTGCTGGTCCCCTACCTGTGGCTTTCAGAGCTGGCCTGGGATGATCTGCCCCCCTCACAGTGCAGGAGAGCTGGGAGTACCTTCACCTTAGTTACAGCAAGGTATCTACAGCACAGGCATGAATGGTCAAGCTGATCATCCAGGCTCCTTCTGATCTAACGTAGTTAAAACACAAACTCTAGAAGAGCTTTCACCTCTCTCCTCTCTCCTTCTGCAGAGGACAGCAATGCTTTTCTCTTCATGTTCATGGTAAAAGGCAACCTTGACAACTAGCTCAGCTCCATAAGCCCATGTTGTAAAGGGCTAAATTTAGATATACAAATGCCAAGCATATGGTAAGTAGTGAAATTCTCTGTGGAGCTGGCTCCAGAGCTCTACAAAACACTCTTCAGGCTCTGCAGGAGGCTCTTTATGTGTCAGTGTCCCCTGGCAAAAAATCTCAGACTCACGTACATTTCAGAGTCCAGAGCTCAAGTTCAGACCTTCCAGGAGCCAACTCTGGGTGTGGAGCTAGGACACAAGTTCCTTGCAGAAATGTCTCCTAATCAAATCATTCTGAGGAAGGTGAAACATACCTGAAAGTGTGTATCTAGCATTTGCTATCTTTGCAAATGAGTCAAACTCTAAATTTAATTTCCAGAGTTTTTCTAGGGCTCAGCTAGGTCTCTCTGGGCTGTTGACTTCTCAGTTTACATCCCTGGTACATATGTTACCCTAATCTACCAAAACCCAATGAAATCTAAAAAAGCAACATTTTTCATTTCCAAAATTTCCTGACAGAGGGGTAGCTTCTTGTACGCTTTTGTTAGTGACACACAGAGCTGATCTGAGGAGGTAGGTGCTTGCTGCCTTTGTTGAATTCCACACCAGAGGAGGACACAGCATACTCTATGTCTCCCAAAATATAAGGTTAAAAAATAATCAGTCACACACAACAAAGACGTGAGGGAAAGATGCTCCTTTGATAATTAAGCTCCTGAGTATTCAAAACCTCTGGCTTGGAGTATCTGGGAAATCAGGCAGCAGATAACAGCTTTGAAGACTCTGTCTCTGCTGTCATGGTGTGACTTAGCACCACAAGTGTTGGTTAGGGACAGAAGGGTTGTTAGAAAATCAGCATTAGAACATCACCTGGCATCCACACAGGCTTTTTGTTTGATCAGTAATCTGGCCAAGATGTTAATTGAGCATATTTGTAAATTGAAGTAAATGCTGAAGCTTTATAGCACATCTCTTTAGGTAGCAATCGTAGTTTAAATATTTCTCATTTCAGCTAGCTTCCCGGTCAGCTCACCCTACAAGCATCCTTCAGACCTGTTTCCTATTAATTGCAACAGATTCTTTTTATATTCTGTTTTGCACACACTTTGGCAAGATCAAGTGCTCCTTCAGCTTCTGCTTTAACTTTCTGTGTGATTGAGGCAGTGAGTGCTAAACTGAGGCATGGTGTGACATTCATGGCAAGTGTTTGTCCCTTCAGAAAATTTACAAGATTGGAAAAAAAAAAGCCTAGTTTGTGTGCCACAGTAAGGTTAAATGTGCATGTATTAACAAGACACATTACTCCATGGAGTCACTCATGTCCAGTCATCACTCACTTCAATCAGCCAAATTCAACAGAGATTCAGGACAAAACCCAGTAAACTGATCCCATCTACAAATCTTATCCAGTTCACCAGTGACTGGAATCGCAGTGTTCATATACCTGTGATATTGTCGTAACTCCTGAAATTCATTTCAATGTGATCCCACTCCAGCACCATGCAGTTCTCCATGCTGGGCTGTGCAATAGCTACAAACACATCATTCTTTGAGTTGAACGTATCCACTGAAACAGACTGGTAGGGCAAAATCTGGTGGACAACAAAATCTAGAAACATACATTTATGACAGTTAGGATTCATCCTTGCTGGAACCAGAGTAAGTGGTCACTGATTAGAATGATGTACACTGAAAAATGAGTGAAATACCCTGGATTTTATATAACACTATCGTGGAAGTATCAGTGCTCATGTTAGGCATGCAGCAACAGGGAAAGTGTCTCCTGCTTTAGGTATCATGAACTGTCCTCCAAAAATGTATTTGTCAAGGAGATCAAATATGTAAATAGTGAAACAATTCGGATTTTCCAACCAGGCTGGCTACTATCAGTGAAATAGAGAAGTCTTTTTCCCCACAGCTGGAATTTGCTTTCCCGTCAAGTGAAATGGCCTTGCTAGAATCACATTCAAGCTGAGAGACAGCAACTACCAGCTGAAGTCCAATAACTTCTTAAGTCATGCAAATTTAATCACTAGCAATTTGTGTTATGCTAAACCAGGCAGAAAGTGAAATGATATCTGAAGTTTGCCTGGGGATAACCCCATTTTGCCTAGACCATAGACAAAATGGTGTAATCAAAAACTCAGTTAACATAATGTTTTATGGGGCATTATAATGTAGTTTAGGCATAAAATACAACCAACCTGAAAATTACTATCCAGTGGAAAATTTATACTAGACAATAAGACTGAGAAATTGGAGCAACCTGTAAAGATTAGGAGTGTAACTTCAGAATTAAAGACTTTTTTTCTCAAAAATTAAGTGCCCTTGTAGACTTAAATTGAAAATTCACTATGGGGTACGTCAGCAGTCACCACAGAGCCCGTCTGGGGCAAAGTGAGGAGACTTGGGTCTGAATTTGACATTTGACCAGACAGCTGTGCAAGATCTCTATTATCAGGAAAAAAATATGGTGTAGCAGAGCTGATAAAGCACTCAGGTCCAAAATGTGGTAGAAGGCCTGCATTGAAGTGATGTATGGATATATAGAAAAGGAAAGGCAACTTCCCTGTGATGGCATTTCAGTGCAGAACCACACACTGCTCTATTTTCAGCTCCATTTGCTACACACCTTCACCATGCACTCCGATGTTGGAAGGGCCTGAACATCCAGGGATTTGGTGAAATGGTAATTAAGTCCTCACTCGAGTCCCTTATTTTGGTGCATTATGAAATAATTGCTTCTGAATGAAGAACCCTCTGTTTCTGCATGCTTGAAAGCCTTGCCCTTGAGGAGTTACACTTGTGGAGAATAAAGATAGATGACTACCATTAAACAAACAGAGCAGATTCCACAGCTGTGAAAGAAATGACAGTCTTCATTCTTTGAGGGACTATTATAAATAGAGCTTGGGCTTGGTTCATAAATGCTGGTAGACAAACAAGAAAGTTAACTTCATTCTCACTGGGAAACTAAAAGGGCTGGGGGAAACTGACACTAAGGTATGCAAAAAGTAAAAGTAACTGACCAGTTATAAAAGGTAACTAAAGGATGGAGCAAGAGCAGAGACAATCACAGAAAATAAAAATATTGTTTAAATCTTGAGGGAAAAAAACCCCGAAAACTAATCCTGAAGAGACATCTCTTGAAATCTGAACAGTTGTGAAACCCTTTGGGGGAATCTGTGAATTGAAACAAACCAGTCTGTATGTGAAAAGGGGTAGGGAAATCATTTGTAATCAGTAAAAAGCAATAAACGTTGGTTTTAGCACCAGCTGGGAATACCGGACTGTAATGCAGAAGAGGGTTACACAGTGAAAGGTGCTGCCACATTAGGGTTGCAAAAAATTTAGGCCTTGGGGGCTTGATTTAGTTCTACATATTTTGCTGTAATGCTGGAAAGAGCTGATACAGTAAATACAGGACTGGGGGAGGAGCCCTTTTCCAATATCTTTCTCTTTTAAGCAGGATGCCCTGGATGGGAGAGGGCAGAGGACATGGCCCACGCTTTCCCCCTGTGCTGCTGGGTGCATGAGCTGTCCTTCTCTCCCTCCCACCCAATATACAGTTTTGCACTCCCTGTCTCAAGACACGTGGTTTTCATGCTGTTTTCTGCTGGCTGAGAGCAGGGGTGTCCCTCTGTCCTCCAGTCACTTATTCTACCTCTACTCCCTCTGTGGTTGAACTGGCATCATGGTGTCAGGGGTGAGGGGCCAAACACTTTCATTGGGATGATTTTCCTTCTGGCAGCCCTTGCTTGGGCTAATCCCAGCACACAGGAGCACTGATGCCAGCACAGGATAGGAGGAGACTGCAGAGAACATTATAGGACACTAAGGAAAAACATAAGTGATAGTCTGTTTGGGCAGCTGCTCCAAAACTGTATCCTGCAATTCAGTCCCACTCTCCTCACATTCCTTCTTCCCTGCAGTGGATACTTCTGCTCCGGGTGAGGCTACCCAGGACCTGGGTGTGCCAGCAGGGAGTGTTAACCATCCTTTTTCCTTCTTCTGCTACAGGAGATCTCCAGAACAGGAGCAAGAACTGAGCAGTACCTATTAATTTGCAAACTACCTCCCTTCCAGACAGCAGGGAAAGAGAATACCACCTCCAGAAGACAATCCCAGCTAGGTAAAGAAAGGGGAAAACAAGCTTCCAGAGCTCAGTGAGATGATCCCTGCCTGCAGGTCTGGGCAAAGCAGGTGCCAGGCATGCACATGGCCTGTTTCCAGTGGCTGTGGGAGGCTGAGGCCTGTTTTCCAGTCTCCTGAAAGTGAGTTACATGTTCCCCTGTGGTGCTCACAGCCACAGGACAGCCCTCTCACACACTGCTGAGGAAGAAAGACAAGAAATGAAGTGAAATGGCTTAATCTGCTTCCATGATGCAAGCACTGAGAAACGGAAAAGACAGATGCTATCACAAAAAGAGCTAAAATGCAGGTCACCAATACTGTCAATCACTTTCTCTGTGAAGAAGCAAGAGGACCATTTTGTTCTTTGCCTTTTTATTTTAAATTTGGCAGCACCTCTTCCTTCTTTCCTGTTACCTTTGTAGCAGTTCAGCTGATCTAATGAGCTGACTGGGCCAATGAGACACACATTTTACCAAGCAAACTGCTTTGTTACTACATCCTGCATCAAGTCATGCTCGACACAGAGTACTGGAGACAGAAATGATGGGAAGTCTGATCCCAGCTGGCAAAGGAGGGAAATACTATACTAAAGACTAACATGAATGAAAGAGGTTTGCAGAGCCCTGCCCACCACTGACTGGGAAAGGAGAATACACCTACAGTATGTATTCTAAGCCTGTGACTAATCAATCCTCAGGGAAGGAATATGGGTGTATTTACACTCCCTTTGGATCTGGGGGAGGCAATAGCAGAGAAGGAGAAAACAGCAGTGGCCTGACACCACAGACCACCAAGGTCATAAAGAACAGAGCATGACAGCTACATGCTGTGCTGTGGGAGCTTCTCTGAGGGCATTTGAACAAATATTCAGCTGGGCAATCCTTGTCCCATGGATTCAGTTCCCAAAAACTCTGCAGCACATGGAGTTAGATTTATGCTTGGTGTAATTTCACTTACAGCAGACAAAGGGACAATGTTAAGGATGAAGTTTGCCTGGAGCAACTTTACAGTGCTTAGGTACAAAAAAGTGACAGAGGGCCAGTAGGTCAGGATGGATTTGAGGACCAGGTAAGTCTTTCTCTTGTGCACTGTTAGTGCTACACAGTTGCTTAAACCAGACTGCAATGAAGTAAAGGCTGCTGTTACTGTGCATTGCTGTGTCTCAGTGATTCGGCAGACGTAGGAGTGTAGCTTTGGCACTGTTCTAAACTTCATTGCTCTCCTGTGTTTGACATCCTTTTATGCAACAGGTTATTGCACTTTACCTCTGTTCTTCTGACATAATTTTGAATTCTGAGTTCATTCTCTTTTCCTTCACATATTGCCATCAAAGCACCTTTCAGACCTTTTCCCGAAATTTCATTTTATATTACTAGTAATCACCTTTTCTCTTGTCTTTTAATAATAATGACTGACTTGATGACAGATGAGAACTTGTACACCTTTGATATTACTGTCTAGAAAAATGGCAGAGCACTGACATCCTATTCAAAAAAGATGAAAAACAATACCCGCAGCTGATATTTTCAGTTATATGATGTGACTACATTTAAAGACAGGTAACTGCAGCAGTTTGGGCATAAAATATAAGCATAACCACATGCAAATTTCTCTTCTCTCCCTTCAGCATGCTTTACATTACCTTGAAAAATAAAAAATCAAGATGCTAGGCACGACAGTCATTAGAATATTATTGGACTTTTCAATTTTTTTGCCAGGAGTTCCATGAAGAACTTCTGGCACTATTGCCACCATCTTTAATGCTAATAAATCATGATTTATCAAATAAAGATAACAGCTATAGCCACATTTTTGAACTTATTTTCATTGCTTTCTGTGAAATACAGAGATTTTGGGAAGCTCATCTGCCATAACTATATGGCTTTATTCCAGATAATAGAAAGCATTCTGTGATGAAAATTAAGCCACAAATTGAGTCATCATCAAGTCTTTTGGAATATGAATAGGCAGAGCTCTTCTCCCATTATCACTTAATCCAAATAAAAACTCAGTACATACTTTGGCTTCTA
The DNA here is from genome assembly GCA_013400575.1 of Peucedramus taeniatus. Taxonomy (NCBI): domain Eukaryota; kingdom Metazoa; phylum Chordata; class Aves; order Passeriformes; family Fringillidae; genus Peucedramus; species Peucedramus taeniatus. Next base: position 68,154 of record WBNO01017284.1, read on the forward strand.
AATGTAATTTTCCCATTTTGTACTTGTTCTAGTATTTGGAAGTGCTTTGTATGTAACCCTTTCCTCCCCCCAGGTCATGCTCATAGAAGCGAAAGGGTATCATCTAAACTTCTGATATTTAACCATTTGTAGTGTGCTTAGAAATATACATTCTGAATACCTGTAGTGGTGCATTCATAATCAAAACTTGTCACATCATTTAACTTCTTATCCTGATATTCTGCTGGACCAATACACAGGACATCAGAAACAGTGGAATTTGTCATCTTTAACCACAAAAACAACCACTTGGCTTTGCAGTCACACTCAAATTTATTTCCCCTTAAATCTCTAAAAAAACACACAGAAATAAACATATTTGAAAAGGTTGATAGCAATATGAGTACTATAGAACTGTCATCACCTTGACATGCTGAATTTCAAAATATCTGAGTATACTTGAATTGTTCTGAACTGAAAACAGAGAAGTTTCTTAAGTTTTATCTGGACTCCTTTACCATGAGCTCTATTTCACTGGGTTTTTTTAAAAACCATTGCATTCTACAGCCATATATAATCATAGTAATGGAGCACTATGATTCATGTGTAAAGTTACTTTTTTGGTAAGTTTTCACAGGATGACACATCCTGACATTCAGGTTATCTGCTGCAGGCCTCCTTTGCACCATTTACCACTGACACAGATCATTCCCATTCCTTCCCTAAACTGTTCCAGTACTGCTGGTTGATAGAGCAGCCTTGCAGACATAAAATACAGATGTAAGACTTGTGGTTTTTGAGTCGCTGCTGATGCAGAGTCAATTTAACTTCTTCCTGCTAATGTATATGCAATTTCAGCACTGTACTTGTTCTTTGATCCTTTGGCAATTTCTGTGGCTTACAATTTCACTTTGCTGTTTGGAAGAGCCAGGCCAAGAATAGGGGAATCCTAGTTACACCGGGAAATACTGACAGAATGTCAGCAGTGTGCTACAACTGCACAGGAACAAGGAAAAAAAGCTTTTTTTTTTTTAAACTAATCCCTTGTACTAAAATAATCTCAGGGAATATGCAACAATAATAGGGAAATACATTCAGAGAAACTGTGATTTTAAAATTCATTGTCTCCCTTTCTCTAAAACATGATTTACTTGAAACATCAGAAAGAAGTACAATAACACAAGCTACGTACAGCATCACGAGAAGCAACAGTGATTTAAGAAATAGCAGTTACTTTAGAAGAGTCTATCAAGCAAACAATTATATAATGAAAAACAACTAGAATGAAAAAATACACTTTTTTTTCTGTGTAGATACCAGATACAGCACCACACACCCAGAACCTAAAACTGAGAGCAAGAGTGACAGGAGCAGTAGAAAGATTCTCATTACTTACAGTTCAATTAAAGAATCTAAATCGCTGAAGACATCCCTTGGCAGAGCTTTGAGATGGTTATTTGCCAACGAACTAGAAAAGAAAGTTTGAGCTTAGTATCACTGCTATTTCTTACCTTGCATTTCTTACCAAGTCTGAGCTCACTTACAGGTTGTTAATTATCTGGTACTGTCCAGCCACTGGCACTGTTAGAAGTTACCAGGAACAGGCATTAATTATTCTCATTCAAGAATGGAAATTGCTTGAAGTTCACATAAAAGTAAAATATTTAAAGCTTTTTTTTTTTTTTTCTCCCAGGTGCAAATGTAACCCACAGAGCAATCACTGAGCACACTGGAAAGAAGCAAGAATGTTAATCATGAGCAGGCAGTGTGGTGCTGGTGGTGGTACCAGCGCAGCACTGGGGGTACCAGGGGCATCCCAGACCCAGCTGTGCCTGCACACAGGCAGCCCAACATGTGGCAGTGCTGCCCAGGCACGAATTGCTCTAAGGCTGGTTCTTAATTTATGGAAGAAATGTTGTTGACAGCAGGAGGAAGCTGACACAGAGGGAAGAGAAGTTTTCTGTGTAGCAGAAAAACCAGTGGTCTCCCAGGAGAGTTTTGTTCAAGTAGAAATTACTCTATCAAGTGTTAAATAACTTACAGGTGAGTCAGGTCACGAAGGCCACGAAATGCATTTCTTGAAATGGTTTCAATTTTGTTTCCTTCAATAAATCTAGGCCAAAAAAAAGTATTTTAAAATACTTTAAGTAACATTATTATTAGCATCACTGTGCTTTAAGCTGTGGTTGCCAGATGCAGCGTATTTCTGGGCAGCTCCTTCAGACTGAAAGGTGGGAAGCCTCAGTGGAGCTGCTCATGTTCCCTTTACCCCTTTCCTTGGCCAGACTGCAAGGAACAATTCAAGTACCTGGCATCACAAGGGATGGCACATGACACAAATGTCCAGCAGAAATAGAACAAAGTGAACAAGGCAAAAAAAATTATTCCTCTCTTGGTAATCCTCTCAAGATGTGTTATGTGAGGCAAGAGACCTGTGCAGGAGAGCCTCCTGAGGCAGACTTTAGAAGCTAAAGTCCTACCTTCCCCTCTCACAAATCAGCAGCATTTCCAAACCAGCAGGCAGCACAGCAGTGCCAGGGCTGCCCAGGCTGCAGACCTGCTCTGATGGGTCCTGCTCCCATGGCTGCACAGGCACACAGTGCCACCTCTGTGCCCACACAGCCCTGACTTGAGCTGCGCACGTTTGACATCTGCACAAACACAAGACCACTGCCTTGGTTCAGTTCTGGCTGCTGCAGCTCAGCTCTGTCCAGCTGGGGCATCTCCTCTGCAGGGTTGCACACAAGTCACGGCCCCGAGCACTGGGGGAATAATGACAGGCACATATCGATTCCAGCAGCACGCTGCTCCTCCTGACTGCACGTCAGCATTTAAAGAAAGAGCTGATATTTGAGCATCTTGACCCCTGAGCACTTGAGGACGCATCCCCAAATACACCATGATCCCTGCAAAGTGTTTGCAGCCAGGTGGCCATCAAGATATTGCATGATACAGCTATACCTGGATGAAGACAACTGTATGCTGACTTTATGAAAGGCTTATGAGATTAAAGTGCTCCCCTTATTCCTAGGCAGCTCTGTTTGCCCTCCAGAGAAGTCAGAGGAAAAATGCTATGATACAAGGTCTCTTCTCAAGAAAGTGATAATGGAAATGCAGGAGATGACAAATGCTCTTGATTCTGCAGTTTAGGTGTAGGAAAAATCATTAAGTGACTGGGACCCTGACTGCAGGCAAAAGGTGCAGATGAGAAAGTGTTGTGTCTGTGTGGGAGATGTCAGAGGCAGCTCAGCCCTTTCAGGGCTGTGTGGAGCCACAAATTCAATCCACAAGAGCAGAGAGCCACCCTGCCTCCTGACACCCTCACTGACAGCTGGCATCCCTGCACAGCACCAGCTCAGTGGTCCATGCAAATAAACAAGGCTACACTGCTACAAGCAGTGGATGTGGACTCAGGAATTTGCCAGATTCTTGAATCACCAAGCCTGGCCTCCAAGAGATGTTACTCTGGGAATTCCAGTCTGTTCACCAGCAAAGCTCCTGTCTTTATCAGACCTGTCTTACCCAGACTCTGTACACAGAGTCAGTTTAAGGGTGCACTGAATGCCACTATGAGTGCTGCAAGTGCAGCAGGACACAGCTGGAGATCTATTATCTATATATAGGTATCAGCTCTGGGTGCTCCCCAGCTGCTCTTTGGCCAGAGCCTTTGGCTTTGTACACACAGACACTTGTCATTCCTGTTTGTCAGTGAGGTTTCCTTCTTCTCTACTAAGTCTGATCCCTGGTAGCTAAGAGGCATGAGTTATGGAAGCTGTACTGGTTTTACTGCCTGTGTGGCCAAAAAAACAAATCACAGAGAAAGGCCACTCACAGCTTGTTCCCAAAAGGTGGAGAGGTGATTTGCTGGGAAGAGAAAAAGCTCTATGGAATTGGCAGAAAATGCAACCACAACCATTAACTGAGACCACTTGTTCAGCTACTAAAAGAATTTGAAACTGTAAGGCTTTACCAGTCCTTATCCTGCTCCCTGGCTTGCAGCTGGTGGCCAGGGACAGAGATTTGCCATCTTTGACCATCTGAGGAGGGCGGGGTGTTTCATTCAGACAGGGATCTGGTTGCAGTGACCAGTAGAACTACTACCATGTATGCTATGCTGCTGGGACAAGACCATCAGCACTTGAAAGCAGGCCACTAATGGTACAACAGAAAATGTTTTTCTTCCTTTTTACAAACTACTGCAAATAATTTTTCCCTGTAGACACAAGGAAAAGAGAATGCTTAGATAACTTGCTATCTCTGAAAAATCCAGATGTAGCTGAATAATGGATTTTAGCATATACCATGTACCATTAGCTGCAAATTCCATTGTTGGCTACTCCACATGTACCAGACTATCTGCCCTGAATATACACCACAATATATTTGTCCCCAAGACTTTAGCAAGAGTCAGTTTTATGAGCATTGGTCTTTCTGTAGAAAAGGACAAATGTTTTCCACAGCTACATTTCAGCTTGGAAAGGTGGGTGGAATGAGGATTTTTTTCAGGTCGTATTCATAGTTTCAAACACACCAGCTCATACTGAGTAACACAGAGAAATGCTGTCCTTTGGAGTGTGAAGGGAGGACAGCCTTGTACCAGGGCTAATACTTTTTTTTTTAAAAGAAAAAAGGATGAACAAACAAACAAAAAAAAAAAAGGACCAGAAAAAGAAATAAATGTAAAAATCAACTAAGTGAATGATAGAATCAGAAAGGACAGTTAAATAATTTTAAATAATAATAAAAATAATTACAACTATTTATATTATATGAAATGTGTATTTATGTATTTATAATTAATTAGATAAAGATTAATTCTATGGACATTAAATAGGGTATCAGAAAAAAGGCAAAGTAGGAGACAAAAGCCATGAGAAGATAAGCAGAATCAGGGATGTTCATGGCAGTACACCAGTATTCTGCAGTTCCTGCTCAGGCCACCCCCAGGTCAGGACAGACTGCTCCACCTCTTGCCTGAGATTCAAATCCCCTTAACAGGGGTGGCACTGTTCTGGAAAGCCAAGGCAAGCTCTTGCTAAGTAATGCCTTTTTGGTGGGCTGTAATTGCACAGAGACACCTTGTATTCCAGGCATCTTTTAAAAATGCACTGTAACATCTGAAAAATCGTCAGCCACCATAAAGAATATGTGCACAGGAGTGGAACATAAATCCTTCAGCTCCCCTGCTCTTGGGAATAACAGTAAAGACCAAGACTCTGCAGCAGGAGTCTTGGCAACTTATCAAAACATCTTAATTTATAAAGGGCATAAAATATCAAACTTACAGGTATTCTAGATGGAAGAGACCAGCAAAGGCATCATCTCGTATAACAGTGAAGGAGTTGGAGTTCAGCAAGCTGAAAATGGAGAGCAGGCATTAGAAAAGCACATTAAAACTTGACACACTGGATTATGCCTGTTGTGTTTATTGCCCATGACCAAACTAATCTAACTGACTTGAGCTCATATCACCCCACCAATGCAGCACACATAAAATACTGTGGAATGGTCTATTGAAAAAAAATTAAAGGCATTACATGATGGTAGTTAATGTCCACTACTCCCCAGGAAAAATGTGCCATTGACCTTGGCTAAATGTAACCTGGTCCTCAACTCTATGGTCCACAGAGCAGAACAAGCCATCATTGGATGGCAGCTCTGCTGAGCATGGCCCCATCTGCTCACCACCCCTCCAGCCCCACTGACAACTTTGAAGAGTCCACCTCAGCACCAATCCTAAGCTCCCGAGCACCAGCTCTCATTTATGCAGCCCCATGGGCCAGTGCTCACTCATTCCATGCTCCCAGGGGGATGCTCCAAGCCTGACCTGCAGATGGGCTACAGCCTGCAGCGTGGGAGGACAGCAGCCAGTTTGTCAGCTGGAAACACAGACACATCCAAACCACCGAGAGAGAGAATCCTGCAGTCTTTGTAAAGCAAAGCGCTGTGTCCTCGGGCGGTGAGGAGGAGCTGCAGTGCTGCCTCCTCCAGGCGCTGCCTTGCCCTACTCCTGTGTGAACTTCAGGGACACAACATGCCAGAGCTGCACCAGAGAGGCTGTCACCTGAGCCAGCACAAGACAGCCAGGGAGAAGGAGGTTATGGAGGCTTTGCCAGCAAAGTTCATTCCTTTCTGTACTAAAGCACAACAATCTCCAAACATTAATGTTAAAAGGCAGAGAGGGCAATCTCCTTTCAAAAAATAGCAAAATTTTCAACTTGGTCTAAAATATTAACACTACTCAAAAGAAATAATTTTTGGAAAATCTCAGAATTTCCCCTATGAATGAAAATGTCTGCAGTAATTGCTTTATTAGAGCAACTGATTAATCTTCCTTTTGTATGGTTTTAGGCATTTTACTAAAATTAATTTAGAAGACTAATGAACATGAAATGCAAACTTTCCCTGTGATCCCTGGATATTATGCTAATACTAGACAAATGCTCCTTAAATTATCCCAAATAAATCTGACAAAGATGAAGACCACCATCAAAAATAAATCCTTTCATTACTATTTTACCACGATTACTGCCACAGAAGACATTGTGATGAGGTGCCCATGCAGCTCTTTGTTATTTAATCATTCTTTTTTCTCACATTTTAAGGAAAATATTACAAATTACACTAAACAACAGTATTTGTGAGTGCCTAAAGTGGTGGTGGTGGTGACAAACCCCTCTTACTCCCACATCTGAATTACCATGTGAGGTGACATGAGCAACTTCTGCCATCCTCAACAACCCATCTCTGCACCACCACTCCATACACCCCAACATCTCCAGAAAATCTACTGCAGCCAAGGAAAAGGGACAATCTTCATCTGCTCTTCCTCCCTCTTCCTGGTACCACCATCCAAACCAAGCCAGATTCTCCCCAGCTCTAATTTTCCACCCACAGCTTCTCACCCATAGATTTCTCCCTTTCCTTCTCAGCTGGCACAGGTTTGCCACCATTTATTGGTGGGCAAGGTCCTCGTGCCCTCTGCTGAGGGCTCGGTGCTGACCCCCAACTCTCACAGAAACTTGGTTTTGGGAACAGTTTCACGCTAAAGGAGGTGAAGGCTTCCAGCCCTTGCTTTGCCCACTTCTCCCCAGCATTTTGCATGGAGTGCTGCTCTTCCCAGTAGGAAGACGGGTCTTTGAGTTAAAGGAGATAGGGCGCCCAAGGAGAGGAGCCTCAGCTCATCTGGTAGCCATCAGCTGCCAGATGCCTTTAGAGACTACCTCCTGCTAAGACCAGTTTTAACATCTAGTTCTGTGGCAAGCACTCAGCCCGGGTTTCTGGCAGGCTTTGGATCTTTTTGCTGAATTTTTCTTTGCAGTGTATCTTTGCCTGGGGGGGTCAGTCAGTCCTTATGGGGTGGAGGTGTGGAGGGCCTGCTTGGTATCAGGCGTTCAGGGCAGGCTGCACTGGGCTAGGCAGGCTGCAGGTGCTGCTCAGCCTCACTGCAGACTGCCAGAGGAGTGAGTACCCGGGCTCCCCGGGGGGGCCGTACCGCAGTCTCTGGATCTTCCCCGCTGCCTCCCAGGACAGCTAAATTAAGCAAGTTTGCTTAAGCTGCTGGAGCAGGAGGCACACACCTACCTGCAACATGGGCACGACCAAGCAGCTTGCCTCAGGAAGGAGGGATGGCTGCTAAGTGCTGGGAGCTGGACCGCTGTCTCCTGGGACAGAGGAGCTGGGTCAGAAGGCGTCTGAGGGCCACCCTCCGAGTGGCACGCTGAAGCATGGAGTCATGCTGCAGACAACACCAGCACTTCACACTCAGAGGATTCCCTCTGAAGTGTGTCCTGGCAGCCTCTGCTCACCCCATTGTGCCCACTATGTCACAAAACCAGTGCAAGACTCCTGGGCACAAAGTCAGCAGGAGTGAGAGACACCACAGCATAACTCTGGGGGACAAAACTCAGCCTTAAACTTACCAAAGCTGAAGTTAAAAAAAAAAAAAAA